>VDFB02258434.1:181959-196474 GCA_007258455.2 Sequoia sempervirens
TTTAGAAACTTTCCAGTTTTGTAAATCTTGTAAACTATTTATTGAGCGTCTCGCTCATTGTTAATATATCAATTAATTTACCAATTACTTGCGTAATATTTCCAAAAGCAAATGGAGAAATTCATAAATAAACACCTCCAGAAAATGGTTTCAGAGGTACCGCCAAACTCATGAGATGGCGGGATTTTTAGAATCTGAGAAGAAGTCAATCATATTTCATTTACACATAGACAACATCGACTATTTTCTGGGTTGAGTCGATGGATATCATTTACTGTGTTGAATTTGGTCAAGCTTTAGATTTCAACCTGTTCAAAGATTTTAGACGCATTTCATGGATTTATCCCTGCATGTTCACTAACAGGTGATGCGTGATTTCTTCCAGAGCCGTAAGTGATTTAAATTTGAATTCCATCATATTAAACTATATCGGCCTTCATACGCCAAAGTTTAAATGATAATATTAAATCGACTCTTTTAAGCAATTTCAGAAATAATTCGATTTCCCAAAGTTTATATTCGTGAATTAAAGTCTTTCACAAAATCAACTCATTTATTAAATCTGAATAATTCAATTTCCAAAGTTGAGAATAATATGAATTATATATATATATATATCGTGAGCCAATCAGCATACATTATATATATATATGTGTGTGTGTGTGTGTGTGTGTAAATTCAAAAGACAATAATAATAATATTAATATCCACATTTTACAGGATGTGTGCATATATACTTGTATATACCTCTATGCATACGTATGTGTAGGTACACTGTATTGATGCATCGGTATGAGCATATCCATTTTCCAACGTACACTTGTATCGATATGCATATCCCTATGGATATGTGTATATATGTCCACTTCCAATTCACGTACATCCAATTACGTTACCATCATATTGATAGGTGTGTAAGTGTGGTATCTCTATACGTATGCATATACGTGTCGTTAGATCCTCCTGACAAGCATGTGCATACATATAGACATACTTCCACCTACATCCCTCCTATCCATATGATCGTAATATCACTGTTGTACCCCAAAATTAAAATTTTTGTTACACTTAGGCATTTTGAAGGAATGAGTAAAAGTCTTGTTAAATCAGTCAGAAAGGTCAAAATTTGGGTGTGCATGTCTTGCATGAGGGGTTAAAATGCAAAATTTTCAAAATCGGATGATCTGGGTTTGCTCAGAGCAGCTTAATCTACAAAACCCAGATCTCAGTTTTTCAGCACTAATTTTTAGGAAAACTGGTATTTTTAGAAATTTTCTAAAAATAATAACTTTTTCTAGGTTTTTCTGGGTTTCTTTCAAAACGGATATTGGAAAAACTTTCTAAAAATATAAAGTTTCTAAAAATAGAAAGTTGGTCCGATAGGGTCCAAACTGATTTTGATTGGCTCAAAATACTTCCATATCAGGCTGGTGCAATCAGAATCTCAAAATAATCAGTTTTTCCCTAGTGGGTCTATTCTGCTTTTTCAAAAGCATTTTAGGAGCTTCAAAGTCATCAATGGAGGTCAGTTGGCTGCAAGGCATCAGATTCAATGATCAAGCATCGAACAGAAGATGAAATGATGAACATGCATGTTGAATGAAGACGGAAGGTGAAATTTACTAGATTTTGACTAAGTCTGCTTGACATGGGCGCCCCAAAAGGAAATAGGCGCCCGTCTTTTTAGGGCACCAAATGATGGAATTAGGGTTTGAGCTCTCAGTCAAAGTTATTCAGAATCCTTCTAGCTCTGCAGCAAGTTTGGCAATGCAGTCAACGGATCATCCAGTCACCCGGAATTCGAGATCAAACGGAGCAGTTTCAAACAGGAGACAAAGTGAAAATTATGAAAATGTCAGAAAATTTTCTAAGTCTGGAAGTTTTCAGAGCCCTAGGTGCCCAGGGGCGCCCAATCTTTTGGAAGGGAAAATCCAGCAGTAAGGGTTTGCAAATGTGCTCAATCTCTCCAGAATTCAATCAACTTCGCAACAGGCGTCTTCGTCAGAACATTTGACTTGTCGTTCTCCCTCAAATCCAGATCTAGCTGAAAGTACAGAATGAAGGTTTGAAAGGAAAGATGAAAATCAGAGAATTTTGACTAAGTCTGGAGCAAATGGGCACCCCTGGAGAGAAAAGGCACCCAAGCTTTTGGGGGCTTAAACAAATGAATTTACTAAAACTGCCTCCAGCATGTCTTCTTCAGATCAGAACAAGCTTTCCAACGAGATCATCAGCAAGTCAATCTGATTGGGCAATCACCAGATGCAGGAGGCAGAACATAGGGTTTAACGAGAGTGAAATTTTGAAACTCAAAAGCAAAGGTGAAAACACTGAGAAATTGGCTAACTCTGGTGAAGTTGGGCGCCCCAACTTGCTAGGGGCGCCCAAGCTTTTGGTGCCTCAAATTCAACTTTTTGGCAAAGAGATCCCCAGAAGACTCGTCTCAGAATCTCCTCAGCTTCGCGACAAGCCCAACTATCAGTCAATCTGAGCTCCGGATCACTAGATCAAGCGAGATCATCTGTAGAAGTGAAAGGATGAAGAAATAAAAAATGGCTAAGTTTGCTTAAGATGGGCGCCCCTGGAGAGAAAGGGCGCCCAAGATTTTGAGCCCTGAGATGTTAGAATTTGTAGATACAGCTTCTAAGATCGCTTCGTCAGTTTCAGTCGAGCTATCCAATGGAGTTGACGGTCAGTCGATCAGATCAGCGTAGCTCCCGGAATCAGGGTTTCATCAGAAGATTAAAGGGAAAAGGAAGAACTTGAAAATCATAAAAATGGCTAACACTGTGAAAGTTCAGAGCCCCTGGAGGAAATGGGCTCCCATGAATTTGAAGGTCGAAACGAAGTTTTTAGCCAGAAGTGTCTCCAAGGTGATTTTCTCAGAATCAGTCGAGCTTCGCGATGAATTATTGAGCTCCTCCATCGGATCATCCGAACATCCAGAGATCAAGGTCAATCCAAGGGTCAAAATGGAAGAAAAGTTGAAAAACTCAGAAAAGTGGTTAAGTCTGAATGAAGTAGGCGCCTCTAGTCAAAAAAGGTGCCCAACTTACAATGCCTTAGTGAAATTTTCAAAGTTTTCAAAGATTCAAAATTGCAAGTTGAAGTGAATGTCCAAGTTCGTTGCATAAGAAGGTTTTAGGGTTTGCATGGATTAAAACAAAAGAAAGCAAAACTATTTCAAGCCCTAAATCTATTTAAGACATCTCTTCCATTCGGTTTTCATCATTTTTGCAGGTAGCATTCAAAGAAGAAAAGTGGAGCAGCAGATTTGAAGATTTATTTCAAGATTCAAGAGCTCAAGGTTGCTGATTTTCATAAATAATTTTCAGACCAGCAACATAAGATTTTGCTTTTTTATGCTTTTTCATCCAGAAGATCAAATTTTTGAAGGAGAAAGTCAAAGATTTTAATTTTCAGCCATCTGAGTCTCTTCTTCTCGTTCTTCTAAATAATTTTTCAAGAAACTTTCATCAAGTTGTAGCAGCTGCTTTTTCCTTGCATGTCAGTGAAATCCTCAGAGTTTGCAAATTTTAATCATCTGGGTCATCTCAAAACAATCTTTTGAAGAAAACCCATATCATAGCTTTTTCAAGAAAATTTCAAATTCTAGGGTTGGCTGCTTTTTCGATCAGCCATCAGTTTTTTTTATATCTGATCAACTGGGTTCATTCCAAATAGTATTCTGAACAAAACCTAGGTGCTAGCTTTTTCGGTGAAAAATTGAAGAAATTAGGGTTTGCTGTTTTTTTCAGTCAAAATTCAAGATTTTAAAAAACGGACGATCTGGGTTGTCTTGCAACGAAGTTTTGAGCAAAACTCATATCTCAAAAAAAATTCCAAAAATTTGTCGTTTGAAGGCGAAAACCAGCATTCTAAAATAGAAAGTTGCTCAAGACTTGTCGAACATAGGCGAGTTTACGATCATTCTTCAAGGTTTTCAATATGAGTACACTCCCCTCGAGTTTAAGACCGAATCAGCACTATGTCAAAACTTCATCATCTCAAAGAACGAGAGGTGTGATATGAGAAAAGGAAAGGTATCAGAAAAGAGTTGTGCAATACTCTTCTGTTGGAAATCAAGTGAAGTGTCAAAAGCATAAAGTTGCAGAGCCGCCAAGTTATCAAATTTGTGAGTCATCTTTTGGGGCAGCGATGTTTTTCAAGAACAAAACTCATAAAGCAGCTGAAGAAGTGAAAGATCCTCTAGGTTTGATCACAAAACGTGAAGAGATCTTGGAGAATCGGAATATTACCTTAGATAGTATCAATGCACCTGACCAGGGCCTAGTTTCCTGCTTTTTAGCGGATATGATTGAGATTTAAAGCAGCTTTCATCTAGAAGCTTTCATTCTGCTTTCTTTCTATTCTTGGAACGATTCTTATCCATTCTTTGAAGAAGAGAAAGAAGATAAATGTAATAGTTGGCAATTCCTGCTTTTCCTGCTTTCTAGGGTTTTAGATGTTATCTTCTTTCTAGATTTAGTAATAAAGCTTGCTTGCTGAGCAAGCCCTAGATTGTGAAAGCAAGGAGATTTTAGGGTTCCCTACTCCTCTGCTTGTCTATAAATAAGAGCCTTTGCTCATTAGTTTTCTTCAACCATGTTAGTGATAACAAAACAGCCTATTTTGCCTTCTATTTGTTATTCAAGTGTCGTTCAACAAGCAAGCCCTAGATTGTGAAAGCAAAGGAGATTTTAGGGTTCCCTACTCCTCTGCTTGTCTATAAATAAGAGCCTTTGCTCATTAGTTTCTTCAACCATGCTAGTGATAACAAAACGCTGAGCCTATTTTGCCTTCTATTTGTTATTCAAGTGTCGTTCAATTGTGTTGTGATAGCAAATTGTTGAGCCTCTTTAGCCAACAAGGAGTTAGTGTGATTGTTGTTTCTATTGTGTAAGAATAAGATTGCAAGCCTCTTTAGCTGCAATTTCTTATTCCAGGCATGTTAGAAGTGAGTTTTGTTCCAAAAGTTCGAGTAATAAAATCATGAGCCTCCTTTGCCTTGATATAAAATCTCAAACTTCCGTTATTTGTGTTTTACTTTTATGATCTTGATTCCAACTTACAGTGAAGTGTGTAGGTGTTTGTTGAGAGAGAGATTATTGAAGTATTTTGTCAGAAAATCTACCTTGTTCATTTCTAGTTTCTCTTGCTCTGCTTATTACTTGAGAAGTTAGAAACGTCTTTAGTTTAAGTTAGTCATAGTTGAAGTTCTTAAATCAGAAAATCTCAGCTGCGGCGTTTGTGTTTTATAAACCTTGTGCTCTAGCTGATCAAAAAGATAGGCAACTTAGTTTTAGTTTACTTTCTTGAATACCATCAGCAAGAGGGAGCTTCCCCTCCTAATTTGAAGAGCAGTTTATCTGTGCATAGCTGTCCGTTTCAAATACGCATTCCATAGGTGCGAATTTAAATGCCAACAATCACAAGACAGATCTCAGAAACCAAATAGATAAAGCATCACTCACAAATGCATGCATAAGTAAACAAGACTCCTAATGCAAACATACAAGCTATGGATGACTTACCTATAACTCACACAAACTGACTCAGATCACTCAATCTAGGGTGGTGTGTGTATGCTCAAATAGTTTACTTTACCGGTTACCCGACCAAGATCTTCTCCTGAATGATACTTCCCCTCTCCTTGGAGGAATGGTACATATACCTGCATCCACTGACACATGCTCACGACAGTCAAATGTTCATAACATAAGCAATATGCATAAACATCCCCAAAGTTAGAATAATCACAATTCAGTAACCTTATATTCTCATAAATGCAATATTTCACCAAGGATAACATCAATTGAAGTAACATTAAATGAAACAATCATCAAATGTGAAAACACTCATATTGATAACAAGGTACAACATATTTTATTCATCTTCAAAATTCTCATTACAACCATTTAACCCTATGCAGTAATAGTAAATAGTAACTATACAATCAAGAGTGTAACACAATACATTGGCTTATAAAGCCATTTATTTCCATTCTAACTACCCAAACTTCTTATGGGAAAGTAACTCCCAAACCAACTAACTATTGTTTTATTTACTAACTATAAACTGACTTTTATTTTATTTATTTATTATTTAATCTAACTTTATTTATAAATTAACATTTGCATGTTAATTTATTATTTATGAATCTAACATGTACACTATTGATGTAATATAGAACCAACAGATTTGTGGTCTAAGAGTAAATTTGTAGGTGATGTGTAGGAAACCTATAATAGCAGACTAGATAAACAACCAAAACCTATAAACAAACATTTTTTGGTGATGCAATTTGTGGACCCAAATGATCATACATGAAAAGTGAATAGCATTCTTGGAAACCGTGTGTTACACAAAAGTTAGCTTTGAGACCTCCTATAATGTATCTACTAAGTACATATATGATAAAAATATAGAATATCTACATAATGGATATAGAATAGGAATATGATAATAGATAGATGTCTACGAGGAATAGGGCGATAAGCTAATTTATATAACAGGCGTATTTGATATGATGCATCCCATCAAGGTGATAAATCACATCTCTTAGTAGCCACCACTAATACTTGAAACGAGATGAATTAGGTCTAGAACACTGTCCAACACATGATAACATGCTCTATACATAATTAAGTGTCATTAGTTAAGAACAATTGCTGTAAAGCATTACAGCTTATTGCCCTATACATATCTTTTTATTCATATTTATATTTTCTCATTACATTTCTAAATTTCTATATATGTAATTCCTTAGATATTTCTAACAAGTACTGCCCTGCCCTGGTCAGCACGATGTTAGCTAGGTTTTGATATTTATTTATTTTTTCCAACTTACTATTTTCAGTGAGATGTATTTCTCAATTGTTTTGATTGTTTCATTTGAAATGCAGTGGGCTAGTAACCTTTGTGCTTCCTTGTCTTCATGTAGGTAGCACCATTTGGAGGTGTCAAGGAGTCTGGTGTTGGACGCGAGGGTTCAAAATATGGCATAGATGAGTATTTAGAGGTCTGTTATTTATTTGTGCATTATATTAGTGTCAATTGAATTTCTTTGTAAATAAGATTTGTATTAAAATGGCCATTTACTGTATTTAAATATAATAAAAGTACCAACAATTTTTCTTTGTTTTTAGTAGTTTTCAATCAATAAAACATTATACCATACCGTATTGGTTGTCTAATGTGTTAGTAATGTGTGTTTCTATTATATCAAAAACTTTTTCCACCTGTCCTTAATGTGTTGTTTTGAAAAGTCATTATATGTGCAAAATGCTATTTCTTGAACAAAGTTTGTAGATCTGTTGAAGAGCTGTGACTTGCTGGAGGAAATATGATATATTTTAATATTTGTGACTAAAAGATTGATAAACTACATGAGAAAGAGTTGGGATCTTTATAGAGGTTCTCCTCTCCACTATTAATACCACTTATGCAAGAGTTACAAATTTTCAGTCCACATCCTAAAGGTGAATCCATATGGATCCATTGCTGGTACGCAAATGTGAACCAAGTACTGTTCAGTTTTGAAACTATTAAAAAAACAATGCTTGTGGGCATTGAGAGCAATTCTGCTGCATTTGCACGTTTCTGGGCATTGTGTACTGTTGGGAGAAAGCAATGATGAAACTGTAAGTACCTTTCATCTCCATCTTGATGGTGAATATAATGATGAGGAAAAACCACCTAACTACCACTACTACAGTGGCTTAAGTACTCTTCTCTAAACATTAAACACAATAAATTAGCGACTATTTTGATGTGAGTGAGATGGATGACGCTGATTCCAATAAATACAGTAAATACAATTGACTCCGTTTTTAACGGTAATTTTAGAAAGTAACTACAATGTGCTCTGTTAAAAAGCTACATTTTTTTATTTTCCATGCACCAAATGGAGCAGTCCGTCCAGTCATGAAAGGGGGGATGTCCCCTCCAAGTCCCCAAGTTCCATGTATGAATTTATTTAATTTCCATTCTGAAGATACAATTAAACAAAAAGAAAAATATGGTACAAATTCAAAGCAATTTCCTATGGGGTGGCACTGAAAAATGCAAGAAAATTGTTCTTCTTGATTAGTAGGATAGAGTTTAAGTTGCCAAAAATGAGGAATGGGAAAGATAATTATTAAATTTTACATTTATCAATGGTTTTTTATGGAACTGTTTTGAGTCAAGCAAAAAGGCCCTAGCATGAGGAGCATCTATAACCTCTCCGAGCTGGAATACCCCACCAAATCATTGTTTTCTTGCATCAGATGAAGGCATTCCAATCTTAATATTCTTGTCTAGTCTCTCTCTCATTTGGACAAAGCTCTCAAAGACAGCCTTGACAATGGATTGTCACTATCATACTAAAGGACCTTGGTAATGTTTTACTGAGTTTCACAAGGTCTTGAGTATGTTTCCAAAAGAAAGTGTTATTGCCCATAATGAGATCAATGCTCTCACTTGGTGCATTGCCAGTTCCTGGTTGGTTCCTCATGTCTTCCAAAAATTAGACACGGAAGTTGCTCCCAAAGTGTTAGCTCTATTTTCAAAAAGCAATTGTAATGATAAAAGTAAAAGCTAAATGTATCTATTTGCAACAAAGCAGTTGCAAAGACTGTTTTTTATGTATTACGTGAAATATATAATGATTGGTAGTAAATTGTTACATTTTTAAGTACCCTTGATCAGGTGCTTGATTAAAGAAATCCATGCACATTCTTAAGCAATATAATCATGTAGTGTTTGTAATGTCCCCTTCTCAAAGGTGATCGATTCAGTTGAGTGTTGGCCTATTCCGGAGACCCGTAGGCTACTCGGAGGGAGAAATTAGGGTTTCATGTTTTTGAGGAGGTTGTTGCTTGAAGTTTGGAAATTGGATTGAGGATTCTTTCTAGGTTTTCAGAGAGCTTCGTAGTGGTATAGTTCGTTTGGTGTTCTGAGTGAAGAGCACAAAGATATACTTGAGGGGGGCGGGGAGTGAATCTGTATATCAACAAACTTTTACCCTCTTACTAATTTATCAACTTCAAACTTAAACATACATCAACTATTTGATATGAACCAATTTACACAAGTTGACACAACTTTTATTGAAATGATTTTTACAAAGTAGGCACCAACCTACAGATTTACAATAAGATGATTTAGTAGGACACAACCTACAAGGAACATCCAAACCTTTACAACTTTAGTAGGCACCTACCTACAAGGAGCACCAGCCCCTAATGCAAGGCACCAACCTTGACTTGATGGTTGCAAGATGATGCCTTCAATCTGACCTGCACTATCCCAATCCTCCAATTTGCCTTTGGTGATGAATGATCTCACACTTAGCCCACACAAGGAGATGGGACTTCAGATTTAGAATGCTCTCTTACACAACAACCACACTACTCAAAAAAGATTTGATGTCACATATATAAGTTACTCAAGGGTTGCAAACACTTTAATGAATGATCATGCTGCTTGTTTACATAACTTTCTCAGAAAGAGACGTCTCTTCTTAAACCACAGATTTAGAGTTTGATATATTAAATCTGTTCATACTGAACAAATCGCACCTTCTTGGAGTGTTTGATTTCTTCAAGGAAACAACACAACCTTTCATCTACAAACTCGTCTTTTCATAAAGCATACTTCTTGAATGTGTTTAGCAAACTAAGATGCGTTCCTTCATTATTTTAGTCAATACAGATCAATATACTTCCTTTTAAGATTCACACCTCTCTAAATTGAGAGCCACGTCTTTCCAATAGAAACTGTGTTTTATTTAACTTGTGAGAGCCACGTCTTTCCAAATGAAGTCGTGTTTTATTTGCACCTGTTCAAAGACAAACGTCTTTTCATAAAGCACGATTTTTATTAAAGACTCCATACGCATCCCTCTTTGAAAGACGCCTTTGATATATTCGCACCCTTTGATCAAGAGATAAGTCAAGTTGATTTATTCGTATCTTTACCTTGACAACCGCACTTTTATCTTAATCATTCTTTTTATCTTAATATTATACTCGTTTTTTCTTTAACAAAAATATGTTATCTTAACAGCCGCATTTGTATTATAATTATTCTTTTTCTTAATACGTTGGACGTTCTTGGAGTGATTTCCACGCGGAATTGACATGATGTTCTTTAGTTAAGGTGACTCCAACAGCGAAGCATAATATGTATATGCTAGAAAGAACCGTATGAGATATAGATACGTCCATTGCAATTTATCACAATTACGAGGTCTAAAAAGTCTTCAAACTGAATAACAAGATCTTCAATAATTTCAATCTGGTCTTTTATTCAATCTGGACGATATACTTTGAACTGAAATATTTCAAATGAAATGATCTTATTTCAAGCTCAATACAATCTGAAAAGATCTTTGAGCAAACTGAAGATCAATAAGTCTGATTTTAAAAGATCAAGCTGAACAATCTGAAACATCTTATATCAATCTGAACATGATGATCTGATTATAATCCTGACCATTAACTAATCTGATTATATAAACTGAACATTAACATCTTTGATTATTTATCTTTATCAACAAATCTGAGTCTCATCACTGGCAGAATTTCTAAGTGTTCTTCTTTGCTATGACCATAATCTTCAACATCTTCGACAATCTCATCCATGCTTATGTTATCTTCAGTCATTGCTTATCTTTACATCAATTACAACATTTTCAACATGATGATCTGAGTTTCTTCATCTTATTCTTTAATGATCTTTTCATTTCATGTTTGACATCAATGACAATATTTCTAACAATCTCCCCCTTTGTCATTGATGGCAACATATTCTTCCTCATCACTTCTAACTCTCCCCCATTCTACTTCTCTCCCCCTTTGACATCAATGGCAAAGGGACTTCATCTATTTTGCGTTTTCTATTCCATGGAGCTATAAGATTTTGTGTATAACTCCCCCTTGAATATATGCTCCCTTCAACTCATATTCATCATTTCTCTTTTCTTCTAAAATAATTTTCTTCTTCATGGAAGCTTCTTCATTTTGACATCAATACAATTTCCAACAATAGAGGCCAATAGAAAATTTCTCATCATCTTCATTAGATATCAACTCATAGGTAGATTTCTCTTCAAGATTTTGATGTACTTCACTTTTCAATTATCTTCTCCAAATGGCTGAAATATAATGTTCAACCTAGCTCCCCCTAAATTCATACTTCCTCTTTAGAAAAGACATTGAATTTTCATTGGATTCTTCATTTCTTGTATCTATCTTCTTTCTCCAAACTTTTGTAAACTTTCTCTCCTTTTCCATGGTGTTCTTCTTCATATCTTGCAAAGGTGTTTCCATAAAGTCACATCTACAAAAACGTGCTATGTGTCCAAAGTTGTTACACTTGAAACACATAATTTTATGATCAAAGGAATTATAATTTCTCCTAGTGAAGCTTGAACCTTTTCTTGCTTGAAATCTGCAATTTATTGCTTTGTGTCCAAAGTAGTTACATGAATAGCAATATCCATGGAAAGAATAAAATTGCCCACCGTTAGATTTTCTTTGATTTTCCTTAAAACTTGTGACATTCTCATCACACTTTGTACATTTCTCCTTTGGCTTATTCAATTCATTTTTCAGCATGACAACTTCTTGTTCTAACTCATCACAATCTCTCTCTTTTGCACTTAACTTGTCCTTTAATTCATTTTCAGCTTGTTCAACTTCTACAAGTTGAATCTTCAAATCTTCAATGACTTGTTCAATTCTTCCAAGCTTTTAGTTAACTCCTTGGTCTTTATTTTATGCTTGGTCGCCTTCTTCTTCAACTTTTCATTTTTCATGTATGCATAATGAAGTTCTTCCTCTAGATCTATTTCTTCTTCTTCTTCATTGCATTTTTGATCAATTTCTTCTTCTTCATCACATTCTTGATCAGCACCTTCATATTCAGCCATGAACAATATTTCTTCTTCACCATTGCTTGAGCAACCTTCACTTTGTTCTTTAGAAGTGCTGCTATCTTTCTTTGAATAGAAACTCTTTTTGTGTTTTTGATATCTCCTCTTTGACTTGTACTTAGAATTCTTCTTCCCCTTTTTCTTTGTGTACATCTCTTCTTCATCTTTGCTTGTGTCACTTGAGTTGCTATCACTTTGAGGGCAATTAGAAGTATAATGTCCAACCTCTCCACAATTGAAACATTTAAAAGGATATTTCCCTTTGTACTTCCCTTTTCCCTTTTTAAGCTTTCTCAAGAAATGGGCCTCTACTTCATTATCACTTGACTTCTTATTTGATGTATCATGTTTAGATTTTCCCTTATTAGATGCTTTGAAAGAAATTTCATTTTGTGATGTCTTCCCCTCAATCCTCATTTCATAGGCAGCAAGAATCCCATGTAATTCATCTTTTGTTAGCTGATCCAAGTTTGTTAATTCCTCCAATGCTGCAACCTTGGCTTCAAACTTTGTAGAAAGAGATCTTAGAATTTTGTCAATAATGAAGTCATCCTTGATCTCTTCACCAAGTCCCTTCATGATATTCACTCTTTCATCAACACGAAGAAAATATGAAGCAATATCTTCATCATCCTCCATTTTGAGAGTCTCCAACTTTCTTCTATGAGTTTGCAACTTTGCCTTCTTAACTTTTGCATCTCCTTCATAAATGTTTTGAAGTTTGTCCCAAATCTCTTTTGCTGATTTGCATCTCATGACTTTTGTAAACTCAGAATCTGTTAGGCTGCAAAGAAGAGCATGCTTAGCTTTTGCATTGTTTTCACTTCTCTTTTTCCCTGCTTGATCCGTTGGAGGGGTAGCTGGAGGTGAATACCCATCAACAACAGATTGCCACACATCAAACCCAAGTGCATTCAAGTATGCTTCCATCTTGATATTCCAAAATGCATAATTAATCCCATCAAAGATGGGTGCTTTCACTGTGTTGTTATGATCTGCCATGTGTGCTCTTAAGGATCTCCTTCAAGCGGTTAGGCTTTCAAGAAGGACCTTGCTCTGATACCAATTGAAGAGCACAAAGATATACTGAGAGGGGGAGGGGGTGAATCAGTATATCAACAAACTTTTACCCTCTTACTAATTTATCAACTTCAAACTTAAACATACATCAACTATTTGATATGAACCAATTTACACAAGTTGACACAACTTTTATTGAAATGATTTTTACAAAGTAGGCACCAACCTACAGATTTACAATAAGATGATTTAGTAGGACACAACCTACAAGGAACATCCAAACCTTTACAACTTTAGTAGGCACCTACCTACAAGGAGCACCAGCCCCTAATGCAAGGCACCAACCTTGACTTGATGGTTGCAAGATGATGCCTTCAATCTGACCTGCACTATCCCAATCCTCCAATTTGCCTTTGGTGATGAATGATCTCACACTTAGCCCACACAAGGAGATGGGACTTCAGATTTAGAATGCTCTCTTACACAACAACCACACTACTCAAAAAAGATTTGATGTCACATATATAAGTTACTCAAGGGTTGCAAACACTTTAATGAATGATCATGCTGCTTGTTTACATAACTTTCTCAGAAAGAGACGTCTCTTCTTAAACCACAGATTTAGAGTTTGATTTATTAAATCTGTTCATACTGAACAAATCGCACCTTCTTGGAGTGTTTGATTTCTTCAAGGAAACAACACAACCTTTCATCTACAGACTCGTCTTTTCATAAAGCATACTTCTTGAATGTGTTTAGCAAACTAAGATGCGTTCCTTCATTATTTTAGTCAATACAGATCAATATACTTCCTTTTAAGATTCGTACCTCTCTAAATTGAGAGCCACGTCTTTCCAATAGAAACTGTGTTTTATTTAACTTGTGAGAGCCACGTCTTTCCAAATGAAGTCGTGTTTTATTTGCACCTGTTCAAAGACAAACGTCTTTTCATAAAGCACGATTTTTATTAAAGACTCCATACGCATCCCTCTTTGAAAGATGCCTTTGATATATTCGCACCCTTTGATCAAGAGATAAGTCAAGTTGATTTATTCGTATCTTTACCTTGACAACCGCACTTTTATCTTAATCATTCTTTTTATCTTAATATTATACTTGTTTTTTCTTTAACAAAAATATGTTATCTTAACAGCCGCATTTGTATTATAATTATTCTTTTTCTTAATACGTTGGATGTTCTTGGAGTGATTTCCACGTGGAATTGACATGATGTTCTTTAGTTAAGGTGACTCCAACAGCGAAGCATAATATGTATATGCCAGAAAGAACCGTATGAGATATAGATACGTCCATTGGAATTTATCACAATTACGAGGTCTAAAAAGTCTTCAAACTGAATAACAAGATCTTCAATAATTTCAATCTGGTCTTTTATTCAATCTGGATGATATACTTTGAACTGAAATATTTCAAATGAAATGATCTTATTTCAAGCTCAATACAATCTGAAAAGATCTTTGAGCAAACTGAAGATCAATAAGTCTGATTTTAAAAGATCAAGCTGAACAATCTGAAACATCTTATATCAATCTGAACATGATGATCTGATTATAA
>VDFB02258435.1:626012-651798 GCA_007258455.2 Sequoia sempervirens
GTTGAATGAGAATGGAGAAGTGGCCAAAAATAAAGCAAGGCTTGTGTGTAAGGGTTACTCACAAGTAGAACGCATAGATTTTTAGGAGAATTTTTCTCTAGTGGAAAGAATGAAATCTATAAGGATGTTCTTAGCATTTGTTACTCATAAAGATTTCAAGGTCTATTAGATGGATGTCAAGTATACATTTTTGAATGGTGAGCTAGAATAAGAGGTCTACATGGAACAATTAGAAGGATTTAAGTTGTCAAATCATCTGAATATGGTGTGTAGATTGAAGAAAGATTTATATGGATTGAAACAAGATCCTAGAGCTTGGTATGCAAGGTTAGACAAGTATTTGATTCAACAAGGTTTGAAAAAGGTATGGAAGATAATAATTTGTATTTTAAAATTGAAAATGACAAAATCTTGATTGTGGTTGTATATGTTGATGACATTATTTTTGTAGGAAATGAAGATGTTTGTGGAAGAGATGAAAAAATAATTTGTAATGCCTATGTTTTGAGAGATGATTTTTTTAATTGGGCTACAAATTAATCAAACAGATAAATGCATTTTTATTTGACAGTCTAAATATGTGAAAGAGATGATAAAGAAGTTTGGGATGGATGGTTCCAAACTGGTTGCAAATTGGGTAAATATGATGATTCACCTAAGGTTGATCAGAGAAAATATAGACCTATGATTGGTGGACTATTGTATTTTATTGATTCTAGAATAGAGATCATGCATGTTGTTTGTCTTGTGGCTAGATTTCAAGAAGATCCTAAGGAAACACATGTTACTATTAAAAGAATATTCAGATATTTGAATGACACTCCATATTGTTGGTTATGGTATCCTAAGGATTTTTAATTTACAACAAGTGCTTATATAGATGTAGATTGGGCTAGATGTGTAGATGACAAGAAAAGTAAAAGTGGTGGTGCATTCTTTCTTGGTTGCAAATTGGTGGCATGGTTGAGTAAAAAGAAAGGTTCAGTTTCCTTATCTACTGCTGAAGCTGAGTATATTGTTGTTGCATCTTGTTGTACAAAAGTTCCATGGATGAAACATACATTGAAAGATATCACAGTGGTGTATGATCCTATTTCTATCTTTTGTGATAACACAAGTGCAATTTACATTTCAAAGAATCTAGTGATGCACTCGAGAAAAAAACATATATCCATTAGGTATCATTTCTTGAGAGACAAGGTTGTGGAGAATGAAGTAAGGCTTGAGTATGTCCCTATCAATGATTATATTGATGATATATTTACAAAGGATCTTCCTAATGATACTTTTGAGTATCTTCGAGAGAATTTTGGGGTCATTTCCCCTCCTTTCTTGAACTAGATGCATATGGAGATGCATTAGTCTAGTGGATATATGGATCTATCCTTCTTCTAGAATGATGTTTTGGTGGCTACCTCTTAGGGGGAGCAGGTAGTGTCATGTGTTGTCATTGTATGAGTATTCTACTTTTTTTATGTCAAAGGGAAATCAATGTAACATATCTTTTTCCTTTGTCATTGATTTAAAAGGGGGAGAGGAAGAATATGAAAAAGACAAGAGTATAATGTGGAAAATATTATCTACTAAGGTGGAGAAACAAAAGGAAAATTCTTGATAAGTGTAGTCAGAGCTAATATGTTGTCTTTGATGGGTTTTCACATCATGTTTTTCCATCAATGACAAAGGGGGAGATTGCTGCAACAATGAAGGTGTTGTCATTGATCTAAATTGGTTAATTGGTTATCAACTAGTTTTTGTTGTCATTGATGTCATGGATGTAGGTTATTGGTTGTTCATGTTGATGATATTGAGAAAATTGTATTGAAAAAAGGTTGAAGGTGTGTAGTGGCTACTTTGAGTTTTGCTCCAGTATTTTCTCCTATGTTTGTGTGGTTCAGTTATGTTGATCATAATTGTTGGAAGCTTCTATATGCAATTTTTTTTCTTTTGTTTCATTGTATAGTGTGAGTTATATTCACCAGTTGTGAATTATGGTTTTTAATATTTTTGGTTGAAGTATACGAGAAATGTTTTTGGTCCAAATTTCTCTTTGGTAAAGCCATGACTTGCAGTTCTAGAGTTAATTTATTATGATCATTTTGAAGATAATTTTAGTATATGGAAGGATCATGCTTAATTGTTCTATGTTTTTTACACTATTTTTGTTAACCTTGTGTTAAACACTACCTTCAGAATTGATGAAGCATGTTGGACCTACTTGGGTCCTCATCAAGCATCTGTTTGAGTCGCCCTCATTCTAATTTCACCCTAGGATGTTTTGGCACTAACCTAATTTGAATTTATTGATTTATGGACAACTTTGGGTATTTTTCAAAGTTGAAGATGGTATAAATATAGGATGAGTTAGTGGTGAAAGAAGAACAAGAGATAAGTGCAAAGAAATAGATCATATATATGCAAAATATATGTGAATCAATGGGTGTGTGTGATGTGAGTGTGGAAGATCAGAGCGAAGTGTAAATATTGATTTTATGTATGTAGTGAGATGAAGGTGTACTCTATCATTCATACATGTCTACAATTGGTTGAAAAAATTGTGGTGGAAATCTTGGTTTCATTGATATTTTCTTCTCTCTATAACATATCTCTTCTATCTTCTTTGTATCTCTATGGAAGTGATCCCTCTAAGTGGTTAACCCTATTGGATAGTGAGTCCTAATCTAGAAAGTGAGTCCTTGTTTTGGAAGTGAGCATTTTTCTCAAGTAGTGAGCCTTTGTAATCAGTTTTGATATTCTCTTTAGTGTGAGTTAATCATCACTGTGGTATTTCCCTCATTAGGTTTTCCATGTAAATCTAGTTTTGTTGTGTTTGTGTGATGATTTTCAATTTATGCACTTGCACAATTTAATATTTAATCATTTTTGTTGTGTTAAGGATTTTTTTTGGTGAATGATTCAAAGGTTTAAATTTATTACAACTAATTAAACCCCCCTCTTAGTTGTCTTGGTAAACAAAAACAAATAATACTTTATTTTTTGAAATGCTTCTTAACAATGATTAGACCATATGAATGGGAATCCCTTATGAAGAAAGTGTCGAAACAGTTGGCATTTATCAACGAATTGAGCTATGAACCTTTGCATTGATCGTAACTTTCCTTGTATATTATATAACTAATTTATACTTGATGGTGGAGGCATATCCATGATAGCTTTTACTTTTGTGGGGTCAACTTCAATACCTTTGTGAGAGACAATGTATCCTAGTAGCTTTTTGGAGGTTACCCCAAAAACACATTTCTCTGGATTTAATCTTACCTTGTATTCTTCTAGTCTCTTGAAAATCTTGATTTAGCCAACAAGTCATCAACATAGTCTTCCATGAGTGTATGCATCCAATTGTGAAATATTGTAGTCATAGCCCTCTGATATGTTTCTCTGGAATTCTTAAGGCTGAAAGGAATGGAATTCCAATAGTAAGTACTTAATGGGAAATTTTGATCTAATTATATCTTGAAACTTGTCCATAAGTGAACATTTCATATCTCACTATTAGGTCGATGATGATATCAATGTTTGGAAATGAGAAATTATCTTTAGGGAAGCTTTATTTAAGTCTCTAAATCTATGCAAATTTTGATTCCTCTATTTAGTTTCATTTCAGTTATGAGATTTTAAAACTATTATGCATATTCTATAGGTTGAATCAAATCAACATCCAAAAACTTCTTCAATTTTTCTTTTACTAAGAGTGTGATATGGTGATGCATTTTTCTCAACTTTTATTTGACATATTTAGCATTTGGGAACAATGGTAAATGATACAACATTGAATCAAGATACAACCCAATAATATCAACATATGACCAAGAGAATTTGATTTTTCTTTCTAAAAATAAATTGACAAACTCTGGTTTTTCAATGATTGTAAAAGATGTTGCAAAGTGAATAATTATAGGTCTGTCATCAATAATGATATTTAATTCCTATGATTTTTCTATAAGTAATGGTAATCTCTCTTGACTTGTAGGGAGAATATCCAACCTTCCATCCTTAGGTGCCTCGAGGAGGTTTTCACCATCAAATACATAATTTATTTTTACCTTTTTATCGTCTAAAGATGCCTTTTGATTTTCACCTAGAGGCCCACTCTTTTTTTATTAATTATTTTTGTGACTAGAGGGTGGAGTAGACTCCCATTTAAGTAATTTATGTTATCAAGTTCTATGATTAATCCAATTGTGTGATCCTCACTTCATAGTCCTTCTCAAAGTCCCATAAAATTAGCTAATGCTTCATCATTTTTGAATACATCTAAGCTTGGAGGTCCTTGTTGGTTCATATCTATTAATTATGGGTAAAAGAGGGGTAATTCACCATTGGTATCTCTATAGCTCAAGGATAAGGTAGATATGGTCAATACAGATGTATTTTTAGGGTTCCAAAAGTTTTCAATCCAAGCTCAACCATCAGTATACTTAGGTTTGGGAGAGTCAATATCACTATTGTCCTTAGATGTCTTGATGTCATTAGAAGAATTAAAATTTTTATTTGAAGGTAACTTAGTATGATGAGGACTCACTTTTAATGGTGTGAACCCTAAAACTTTGTTACTTGGTAACTTATGAGGAAATATAGGGTTTTCATCTTGTTCTTGTGTAAGGAAAATCCATTATGTCCATCATAACCTTTTCCATATTTCTCAAGTATTATTTGTACAGGCTTGATGTCTTCTTCATCCTTATAAATCCATGTGGAAATATCCTCACCTATTGTATATTTACTTAATTTCCACCACTTAGAGAAAGTAGTGGGAAGGTTATCGATGAAAAATTTAGGTTCCTTTTGGATAGAATGAGGTTTCCCATAAGACATTAGTCAGGTAGGTAATTTACCAATGTAATAGGAACTCTCAATATTGTACTCTCTGCATCTTGTGTCATGGATCTAGACCTTAGATTCAAAAGGGGTGGAAGAGGGAGTGGAATATGTGGATAAATTTGAAGGATCAACATAATGAAATGAGGTGGAAGTGAAGCTTCCTAATTGATAGACACTCAATGTTTAGGTGTTCCTTTTAGATTACTATAATATTAGAAAGGATTGAGGTCACATGCGATTGTGATTTTGGCACTGTTATAAGGAAAATTAAGGAATTGGTGGTAAGTGGAACAGATTTCCTTCATGGCATGAATCCATGGATGACTGAGGAGAAGGTTATATGGTAGGTCCAAATCTAAGACTGGAAAGATTGTCTTTTGAATAGTTGGTCAAACTCTTATAGGAAGTGTAATTAAACCCTTGGAAGAAAATTTTGCATTAACATAAGCCCTTATGATAATTTTATTAGATGTGTCTATATAGGCTTCAAAGAATCCCAATATCATGACCAATTTTAAGGTACACATGTTCATACCTACTCCACTATCTACCAAGACTCATCTAATTTTGTTCTTCTTAATGTATAACTCAAGGTGTAATGGATTATTTTTGTTAGGTCTTTGCATAGGAAGATATTTTTTGAAAAATAAAATGTGATGGGTGGTAGCCAAGTACCCTACCATGGCTTGAAATTTACTCACATATAGGTCTATGGATATAGAAGTTTCTTGAAAATATTTTTCCAAAATGGCTTTATGTTTGGGGGATATATGAAGTAAATCAATAATTTATATTTGTGTAGGAGTCTCACCTAAATGATATAAGATATTGTATTGAGTTTTTGGTTGTGGATTAGAGGTGGACCCTTGCAAGGTCACTTTAAATCTTTTGGTTGTAATGGAACATTTTGGATTTTTCTTGATGGCGATGGTAGAGACATTATTGTCAAAGGCTCAAATGTTATTAATGGTATACTAATATGACATAATGGAATAATTGGTTTGGTTATTTATATCAGTCTTTGAACTAGGGGATTTTCCAAACCCATAGTCTTGTAAGTGATTTTTGAAAATGGTATGATCCATATTTGAAGAACCTTGAGAATTGTCTATAGATATGTCACCTTGGTCAATAAATCTTGAATGATGTTCTTAAGTTTGTAACATGCAGATGTCTTATGTCCTTTCATGTGAAAGAACTCACAAAAATCATTATCATTCCACCAAGATGGTTGAAAAGGTCCTAGTTCATAGTGTCTGATTTGTGGGATTTGAATGACATTTCATTGTAATAGTTTCTTCAAAACTGATTCAATGGATTCCATTAAGGGTGTATATGTTTGTATTTGTGTGTTTGTTCCTGGAGGACCTCATTGCTGTTGACTTTTTTGAACTACATTTGTGGATTGATCATGACTTGGAATTTGAATGTTGATGTAGAGAGTCCTTTTAAATGAATTGTTAACCACTTTAGCATCAACTACCCCATCATTTGTGACATTCTTATTTCTAGACCAAAATTTTTTTTTTCATTGGTAGTATTTTGGTTTTCTTTGAAGATTTTGACCAAGAATTTTGCAATAATTTCCTTCTCAATTCAAAAAACTTTTTCAGTGACATCCTCAAATGTATTGCAATAATGGATTTGGAGTTGTATTAGTTTCGTATTAAGGTTTTTGATAAATATGTGGACCAACTATTTTTTAGGTATGTGACAATGGTACTTGCTATCCATAATTCTCCATATTTGGAATAAAGAGGTAAGTAAATCTCCTTCTTTTTGTTTGGTTTTACACAATTTTGCAAGGGAAATATCACTTTCAATGTTATAGGAGAAGTGTGTAACAAACTTATCAGCTAGCTCATTCCATGTTCTTATCCCAAGAGATAGATGTGCAAACCATTCTAGAGCTTGTGTTGAAAGGATACATGGGAATAATATCATCAATTGTGTATGCTCAAATGCAACATCCATGTATGTAGTATGAAACTCTCATATATTTTCTACTAGATATCCCTTTCCCTTGTATTTATTGAAGTATGATACATTGAAATGTTGGTGGAAGGGAGACATGTATATGGTTCAGTCAAAGGGATAAGGACATAGTTCCTCAATAGAGTAATTTTTCTTTGTCCATGTACCTTGTATATTGGAGAATTGTTGTTGCAATATTTTAATTTGTTGTGCTAAAGTATCCATGGGTGATGGTGGCATATTTGGTTGATGTTGCATGATAGGATTGGTGTTGGTGTTGAATGTAGTCAGTTAGTTGTATGATGAGGATGGATTTTGGTTTATGAAATTAGATGTGAATGTTGGATTAGGATTGATGTTTTGTTGAGAAGTATTTTTATTTCCTTGTTGGAAGTAAGATGTGAACATGGTACTTGAATTGGTATGGTTTTGGGATGGATTTTGATTAGTTTGTTTGTATTGTGTTGTGAAGTTGGGATTTGGATTGACTTTTTATTGTGATATGGGTGGATTATTGTTAAAATTTGATCCAAAATATACATGTTTGTGTTTGGTGTAGTATTGGCCATTTAGGGTTGTGTTCTTGATCCGGGGGACAATTTTTTAGTGAAAATTGAAGTGTTCCCAATGCTCTAGATTTCAGCTTCATCAGAAAGAGAACGACGTCTTGGTTCCAACGCAACTTGAACGGGGCGAAAAGGCCTCCGTTTGTGCAAGTTATGGCCAGTCAAACTTCTAGTCAAACTGGCTTCAGGGGCGCCCAAAAGGAAAAAAAATAATCTTCTCAGAAATTGACGGAACTGGCGTCATCGCGAAGAGCTCATCGAGACGATTCCGGCGGTGTCCGTTTTGTCGAAATCCGACGTCGCATGCTCAAGATACAAGCAGTCAAAGTTTTGAGTTGACTTTCTAGCTGATTGTACGGATGATGACGTCAACATATCGTCCGTACTGTATGGAATCTATATGGACGAATTCGGCCGAAACACGTGGAAAGTGACTCATCTGTACGGACAATTATATGTTGACACGTGGCTTCCGTACGGATGACGTAGCATCATCTGTGGCAGACAACTCGGCAGACACGTGTCATCAGACGTGGCAAAGTTTGGCGAATGGCGTTCTGACATGTGTCATCCAATCAGCGTACGGGGCTTGTCTTGTCATCAGACAGCGTGGCAGGTTTTGACGAATGATCGTTCGACACGTGGCTTGCTCTCGGTGGTCGGCATGATTTTGTCCATCCGCAAGGTTGTTGGGTTTGTTTCAACAAAATTTAGGTGTTGGCCAGGCTCGACCCCACGATCTGCGCCCGGATAGCTGATGGTTTCGGCCATTAGACCACGCACGAGGTTGGTTTTATTTGATGAAGATGCGGGAAAGATTTGTTTGTTTAAAACAAACGGCCGACGGTTTGAACCCGCGTCGGCCGTTCTCCCAAAAGGAATGTATGCCGTTGCACCACGCGTACAGTCTGTAATAAGATAGGCCACAGTTTGTTTTATGGTATTACTATTGGCCGAGCCTTATTCAAATGGCCAAATAAGGCCAAAACAAACAAAACCATCAAAACGACCTATATCCAAAAGATTTCAGAAGCCAAAACAGACCTGATACGAGCTGATCAGGGAAGATATACAATTATTTGAGTGGTTAGGCCTAATTAGGCATGTTTTTTGTATAAAAGGAGGGGTATAGACCTTGTTTTTCCAAGTCCAGGTGGAGATAGCGAGAGAATGCTCGAGAGATTGAAGACGTTTCTGCACATCAGAGTAATGTCATGCTGTTGTGCTTGAAGGAGATAGTCTTGAAGCCATTGTAATTGAATTTGGAGCTAATCGGATCGGTCCTCCATTGGAGAGGGACCCGGAGACGTAGTCCTTAGGGACGAACTCCATTATCAACTTTGGTTTCATCTCTCTATTTCTTCTCTCTTTTCTTTCTCAGTTTATTCTTGGCATTTAATTATTTTATGTTCATTTATTTCATTTGAGCATTTAAATTTGTAATCACTTAAGTTAAACGTTGTAATAATCGATCTTTTACGTTAAGCATTCTGTAGCATTTAGTCCTAGATCCTTAAATAGACCAGTTCTTGGTGCAAGAATGTGAATCCTTTGTTTCTATTTTCGTATATTTGTATTTGTGACGTTTTGACCCATGGGGATAGTGTTGGTTGATGGTATGAAATTTTTAGATGATGATGTGGTAAATGGATTTTCTTATGCAGTGCCCATGGTATGAGATGATGTAGAAAATGGATTGAAAAATGAGGGATTTGGTCGATGAGATTTTGGATTTTTTACTTTTGGTCCCTAATATTGGAGTAGGGGTTATGTTAATAGTAGTTCTTCTATGTGTAGCTCCCCCAAGTTACTTACTAGTGTGCATTTGTTGTGAAATGGGATTGTTTTGTGGAAATGTGTTGTGGACATCAACTTGAGTTTATGTTGTTCCATCTACAATTGTGGAAATATCAAAATTAGTTAGAATTTTGGCACCATTTTTAGCAAGAATAAAAAATTATCTATTAGGATATACTATGACAATCTCCTCTATAATACATAATATCATAGGATGTTGGGAAGCATTTCCAGTTTCTTCTTGGGTTAAACCTTGTTCCACCTCATGTAATGTAAGATTGGAAAATGAATTTGCAATTTGAGGTTGTGATATTGGGGTTTCATTTCAAGATGATCTGAAATTCATGGTGCTAGTTGGATTAAAGTTGGGGTCATTTTATGGATCCTTATCCTTTTGTTTCATTTGTGATCTCTAGTAAGGACCATATAAAATTTGTGAATTTTGGGATTTTGGGATTTTCTATTATTTTTGGGTGAATGCAAACTAAGGATGGAAATGCAAGATGACAATGACACTAGAATATGTTTTTTGGGTTTATGGATATAAATATGCAAAATGGAAATGTAACTATGACTATGTTTGGGATGCAAAGTGGTAATGAGACTTTGACTATGCTTTAGGATTTTGTATATGCAACTTTAGACATTAAGAAGGGATGTGAGGCAAACTATGATGACCCAAGGTAAAAAAATATAAATTCTAAGACCTAAAGAGGGTAACCATGATGATGATGATGATTGGATAAAAGGTGAAGCTAAACTAGACATATGAGTTTTAGTTGCAACTTAAGGATAAGATAGATGAAAGATGACAAGATCAAGACACCCAACTATGTGACTATGGTTAGATCAATGGTATGATAATCTTCCTAATCTCTAGAATCAAAGGTGATGATGA
The DNA here is from genome assembly GCA_007258455.2 of Sequoia sempervirens. NCBI lineage: Eukaryota > Viridiplantae > Streptophyta > Pinopsida > Cupressales > Cupressaceae > Sequoia > Sequoia sempervirens. The sequence continues at coordinate 636,090 of VDFB02258435.1, forward strand.
ATGAGTTAAGATGTAAAATACAAACTAGGAGATGCAAACTATGCAAAAGAAAATGGTAAAATTTAATGAAATGACTAGACAAACTAAACAAGTCTCAGGTTTAGCTATACAGTCACTGTCTAAAATGAAACTGAAAGATGGATGCATAGGTAATTCCCCAAAATTTTGAATTTTGAAAGATGTGGTGTACAACCCAATAGATGTGGTGTAGTATTAGTCAATTATGGTGAACAGGAAAATGTAGGTTTTTGTCATTCTAGGAATTTTGATAGATGCAGTGCTAAGTCTGACAATTGCCATTTTTATCTAACAGTTGTGGTGTTCTAGTTTTTGGTCTAAAATTGATGATTCCTAAGTGATTTTTTAATTTGGAAAATTTAAAAATTTGATCATAAAGAACAATAAACACTTAGAAGAAAAATTTAGTTTATTTTGACTCTTTGAATTTTGGTAAACGAAGTATTTTGTAAGTTTTCCTCCATATTTAACTATATAGGCATCGGTTCATAAATAATTCAAACAAGAACAACCTAGCTACTAGTAACAAGTTATCTACTATAATGTTCTTACCCAATATTTTGGGTGTTTTTAAATATGGTAACAAGGAGTGGGTAACTAGGGTATTCCAAGGTCATGTACAACCTTAATACTACTTTCCTTGAAAGGATGAAATCCAAACTAGGAACCGTTTCACCTCAACTAAGAATTGTACATGGTAAGTGACTTCTCATCATGGTTCTATCATGATGCACCATCAATAGAAGAAAATTAAAAATGTTTTAAGCTTCTAAAACAATAGTGTGTAGTGGAGGAACTCTAAAGAACACTGTGGTATAGTACATTTGATGGGATAACAAAATTTCTAACCCACATCCGGAAGAACCCAAGATTATAAGGCCCACCCCCTATACAAATAGGTGGATTGAGCTCACATTTTAGGATTTTTTCTTTTTATATAGTATTCTGGAGGTATATACATTGAAGCTCATCCCTAGGGTAAAACTCCATAGGCAAGCTCCCTATTGAAAATAAAAATGGAATGCTTGTGTATTTCTCTTTTTTATAACACAAGAATCACACATAGCACAAGGGGAGAGGATACTCAAGATTATATGGTGTTGCTATTTCTCATCACCTAGGAATCACACATAGCTCAAGGGGAGAGGATACTTTAGAAAAACATGCTTTTGGTAACTGACTCACATGTGTGCAAGTGCACAAGACATAGAAGACACTTGGTCTTTTTAAGAACCAATTCCAAATGTTCCTAATTTAGAAATCACAAACACACAATAATACCTGCAAAAAATGGATTAGTATTTTAGCTCAAAGTCTTCTCCTAATGATTGCCACATAGCTGAAAATTAAATATCAATAACCAAAAATAATCTCCCTAGTGAATGAAAAAAAAATGAAAAACATAATTTTATACCCTTTTTTTGCTTAACAACCAGATGTGATGTCAGATCAGAAGAATGTGATGTTTCATAAAGTGGTTTTGGTGCATGGATGTGTCAGAGGATCTGAAAAATATGGCATAGTAATTGACAAATGTGGCTTAGAAAATGATGATTGTAGTTTAGAAAATAATGATTGCATTACAAGATCTAATGATTGTAGCATCATAGTGAATAGATGTGCTAGAGAAATATCTATCTAAAAATCACACAAAGATCTAGAAAAACATAAAATATAATTATGTAGATGGTGTAATCTTATAAGAAAATGTTAGATAAATAACTAGAAGCCTATAAAATGGCCAAAAACAACAATAATGAAGAAATTATGAAACTTTTCAACATCACAGTTAAATGTGGAATTTTGGATGATAGATGAAATGTGGAAAAACTCACATGTGTCGTTGCATCTGATGATTGTAATGTTTAGTCAAACGATTGTGGTGCTATGTAAAAATATTATTATGCACCACCTAAAAATTAAAACTTCTCAAAATTTTTGCAAAATTTGGTTAGTTCACATCGGGTTCACCAATTTGTAAGATCAGGAAAACTGAGAGAAAAGCATGAATCACATATAGAAACTACAAAACTACATAAATTCAATCCATAGAGACCCTATTCTAACAATGAAGCAAAAAATGATAATGAAGAACAAATAATAAACCAATGAAACCTCAATTCCTATTCCAAAATTCATTCTCCTCCATTTTTCTTTGTTTGCTCTCAAATTTGTTGTATACAAAATATCTGATAAGCTCAATGTAGATGATGTAAGATCTCAAGATGATAGAAAAGTATTGAACATTGTGGTTAACCTTCAGAATGAATAAATCACAACCCATTTTGTTTTCCAACTTGCATTTATTTTTTAATCACACGAAGATACTAAAATTCAATTTTTACTGTAACTAACAATTGTAGAAAATTTTAAAGGTTCCTTTCATTACATTCCTATAGTGTAAATAAGAAAAGATTTTGATTTTTCAAGACATTCATATTGTTTTTAAAATTCCATGTTGGAAAACACTATGTGCTATAAAACTTGTAACCCACATACTATTGTAAAACCCTTTACAAGTAATAGCCCAATTGGTTAGTCACCTCTCACCTCAATTTGGTATGTATTGTGTTTATATTGAGAATATTTTTATTTGTAGATAACAAAAATATAATGAATTTAGAAAATGTTGGGTGTTATGAAACTTGCAACCCACATAGTGTTGTAAAACCTTCTACACATAACAACCCAACTGGTTAGTCATCCCTCAGCTCAATTTGGTTAGTTTTATGTATCCCCGACATGAAAATCCTTCTCATACTCTAAACCAAGTTATATTTAAAGATGGAGAATGAAATAACTAACAACCCACATTGTGTTTTTGAATCTATAATTTTTTTGCACATTTTTTGTTTCAATCATTTGAAGAAATTAAAATATAAGAAATTAAAATCTAATTTATACTGTAGTTCTAAGAGAATTGTTATAAATTTTCAAGATGAACTTCATTATATTCTTACTTTCTATGAAAAAAATTGTTTTGAAGACATTCATATTGTTAATATAATTATAGGTGGGGGATACATAAAACTATCAAAATTCACCTCAAGTGTGACCAACAAATTGAGTTATTACTACGTAAGTAACCAAAAGGTTTTCATTACATTCATACTGTCTATGTGTAATTGTAGGTTGGGAAACACTAGGTGTTATCAAACCTATAACCCAAATACTATTTTAAAACCCTTTACAAGTAACAACCAAATTGGTTACTCACCCCTTAGGTAAATTTAGATAGTTTTACATATCCCCCACCTACAACTTCACCTCATGCTCTCTAACCTTTAGCTTTCAATGTGTAGAATGAAAAAAATCACAACATAGAGTGTTTTGAAACCTTGAATTATTTTGTGTAATATCATATTTGAACACATCTTCTTGGGAAATAATAATTATTACAATTTAGAACATAAGTCTTACTCATGTCAGTATCCAATGCTTGTGAGTGCACAAAATTCAACAAAAAGGATTGATTCTCGCACAAGCCACTTGACTAATCAATTTTAAGGTCAAAATATCACCACTATATCACAATTGAAAAAGAGTTGGAAAAATGACCTAACAGTGTTGTTATCTCCTCAATTCCATTTCCATAACATTTTCTCCTATCTACCAAACTCATCACTTTTATCCCCTGAATTGTGATGCCCCAAACTATACTTTCCCATCATGTGGCATATGTTTGTATGCATGTTTTAATGTGTTTTTGTATGTTATGATATCTATGACGTGTTATTCTAGGGAGAAAATCCACGTCCAATGGAAGAAGGTGATCTCCCTACAAAATTTCATGGCTTACACATGGTAACATATTACCCTTTTTCAGGGATAAGACATGCCTATTTATGATATCATGTCTATCTTATACAATTTTTAGGGATCTAATAGCTTGATTTTACTATATTTTTTAGGGTGATTAGCTTCCACCCATTGGAAGAGGCTATTCTCTCTACAAAAGTGTATGTTAGATGCATCATAACATACATAATGTTTTAAAAATTTCTATATTTGGAAAGACAAAAAAGTCCACAATGTTTCCATTTTCAGCATTCATATTTTGGAGGTTGGTGGTGAGATTGGAAGCGAGTTGAAACATTGGATGGTAAACAAAATAATCCACTCTCCCTACTAAAATGCATGTGCCAGGTGTGGGTAGCCAACTAGTAGGTATGTATATTTTTCATAAATATATGTCATTTTTCTATTCTTCCTATGGACTTTGAAGAATTGTATGGATATTTGTTGCAAAAAAGGGATATTCATTAACAGGTTTCCAAGGGTTTTCCTTGTAAAAAGGGGTTTTAATTTGATATGAATAGTTGATTATGTGCTTTTTTGTTGAGGTTTTTTTAATTTTATGGTTTCAATGTTCACTCTAGAACTATCACAAATGAGGAAAACTATCCAAATTAAGCCCATGGTTGAGTAACCAAATTAGTTGTTACATATTCATTTATGAGTTTCCTCACACAGATATGAGGTTTGAGAACACATTTTCATTTATCAATTACACTTAATACCATAGACCAAGCTTTTGGGTAGATAGTTAAACTTGCATTAATTGTGTGATACAAAAAATTGCACAATTCATAACACACTGTATTTGTCAACCTCCACATCACAACGTACCCAATACCTTGTAGTTTTTTAGCTCATATATTACATAGGTGTGCATTACAAATAGCAAGAACACCAATTTCTTACCATTATTAACAATAATAAATAAAATTGTTTACACTAGTGAATGTTGTGTAGTATAGGTTGTGAAACACAATGTGTTTTGAAGCCTACCTTTACTTATACCCAATATTTTTCATGAAATGTAGATATAAAAATGTATAGATGGGGTTCTATTTTATCAAATAGCACATTTCTCATTAAATGAGGACTCTAAATTAAACCATCAATACATATTGTACTTCATAGTATGCACTTCATAGTGCAAGGAGAGCATGGCATAAGAGTTTGTATAGTTGAAAACACATTGTGTTTCTAAAGCTCCAAAATGGGCAACAATGAATACTCATATTTATAAAGAGGCTTCTACATTTTAAAACACATTGTGTTTATAGAAAAATAATTCCAATATAAAATTTGGGAAGCCCAAGGGCCATTTGTGTGTTATTATGGTTTTTCCTTGGAATTTTGTATGTTATATTATAATAAGTAAAAAAATAACAATGACAATAACAATGTTACTTAATCACAACCTTATGAAACCCAACTATGCAGAGGTACTTCACAACTTAACAAAGGTACACAATTTAAATGGAGCAATACTCTAATGTGAAATGATATATATTATGTTCTTTTACAAATATATATGATCTAATCACCAAGGATCCAAAGGTTCCTATTCTATTTTTGGATATAAATTGAATATCGATGTAGTGTTGGATAAATCATCCTAAAATTAACCATCAATGATTTAGTTTGTTCAAATCAATAGTTGTAGCAACTTGTATTCAACCTAGGTGATGCCATTAGGTGGTGGGATCACAACAAGACACAACCATATATCTTTTTTATATATTTATTTAGAAAATTTTATATCATGACATGAATAGTTGAAGGTGTATTTAGCAAGGGAATTTTTATTCACACTCTTTTTAGAATAGAAGTTCTTGATTCAACAATAATCATAAAAAATCAATTTTAATATAAATTTAGATAATTTTTTATAAATATTATACATGATTCATATATGAAAATCAATGACTTAGGTTGTATTTTGAAGATTTTCACACTCATTCATTGACATTTATGCGACACATTGATATAGTGCAAAGATTCTAGTTGGAAAATAAATATAATAGGAGTATAATTACTTTTGAGGCCACATGTACTTTATATTAGTGATGATAAAGAGAAAAATAAATACTTCAAGTAGCATTGCTTTCAACCATTCTATATCACTCTTTTTGGAAAAGATATAAATTTTTTTTTTTTCATTAGATGAGTTTGTCTCACAATTCAATTTTCATAACCTCTTTTTCTACTCTTTGTTGATTTGATTGAACTATAAACAAGCCTTAAATTTGGATATTTTAGTGATGTTCATGGGAAAATAATGCAATATATTATTATAGTGTCAAAAAAAGTTACCCTTTTTCAGACTTAATTTGGGAATGAATAATTAATAATAAAATGGACTTAATTGTGCCTTATTTAGGGTGTTGTAAAGTGTTTCCTTACACTTTCACACTAATCTGGGGCTTTAATTAATTAATTGAGGTTAACTAAGCCTAATTGGCCCCTTAAATGTGAATCCAAGCCTTATTTATTACATTTTACGAGGGATAAAACCTAACACTCATTAATAATAGTTCACAACACTTAATTTTGCAAGGAATATGTCCTAGGGTAGTGAACTAGCGAATGGGTCCCCACTAGGTCCTAGGACCCCCTTTTGGCATGTGATTTCACATTCCCCAAAATAGGTCCTAGTGGAGTATGCTAGGACCAATTCGCCATAGGGTGAATGGGTCCTCCTTAACCTGGGACACCCCCTCGGGATGTGTTTTTGGTAGGATTTTAATGATTTCAAATTAAATATGTGATGCTAGCTTGTGTTATTTGAATTTCAAGAATTAATCTTAAGTTATGTATAGATATAAGGTCATTTCACATATTTTCACCTAGCAATTCTAATTCAAGTATCCTAAGAGTTCACAAGAGAATTAGAGAGCATTCAAGAGCATTCAAGAGGGAATTTAAGGGTAGATTATTAGAGTTTATTAAAACAATCAAAGATCCATTTCATCATGTCAAAGGAATAGTGCATAATGCATTTTGTTGAGCTAATGTGTTCATGTAGCATTGAATATCCAATTCAAGCATATTCAAGGTGTTGTTTATGTAGACATGTAAAATTGACCTAACACCTATCACACACTTTAAACAACATTTTCACATCATCAACATCATTATTTTCAAACATCATTAGACTTCATGTCATTTCACATCAAAATCTTAATTTCCTCTATTAATAGAATAATACAACATTATTTAATTAATTCACCCTTTTCATCATTTTTTGACAAATTAAATAAATTCTATTTATTTAATAAAGTCCTAAAACCTATTTCTGCTATTAATTGAATAAAAAAATTATTTAATTAATCCACATTTTCATCAATTTTGATGAATTAAATAAGTTACATTTATTTAATAAAGTCCTAATCTAACTTTATTTCATCTTGATTATTCCCCTAAGCCGATTGAATTATTAAATCATAATAATTTAATGAACTCACTTTCCCTCCAAATTTGAATAATTTAAATCAAACTATTCAAAACATCATCAAAAATAAAATAAAACTAATGCAACTTTTGTTTCAAAATTCAAACTTGATTTGCATGTTCAACTCCAAAAGGGAATTAATTAATTAAATCAATTAATCAATTATCCTCACCATCTTTTTGATTGATCAAATTATGATACCTGACTAAGCCATCTAATTACTTGACTAATCAATCTAAATTCTAATTGATCAATCTAAATCTTGCCTAATCAATCTAAATCCTAACTGATCAATCTAAATGCTTACTAACCAATCTATTCCTCAATCACATGAATTGTGCAATCTACTTTGCACAATGTATTCATGTCTATTTCCTCTCAACACATTTCAACCATTGATCTTGATGTAACATTGTTTAATCTGGACCATCCATTTCGAATCACATTTTCTATATAAAAAACCTATTTCCTCACAAAAAAGGGATGGAAGATTCAACATCATTTGCACAACGAATTAGTTCTGACATTCATAACCACTATTGATAAAGCCTCAACACATTTATTCAATCAACCAACACACAACACATCATTCACCAAGCTTTTGCACATGAACTATGGAAGCTTCACAGTGATACAAGCAACCACATCCTCATAAATACACTTTGATACGAGATGGGTAATAGTTTCATTATTGAATTGGATTGCTTATGTGGGTATGTGTAGGATCATCATGGAAAAAATAGGTCCTTTAGTGGCAAAAAAATTATAAAAATCAGAGTTAGGCAACTTGACATAAAAATTTGAATAAGCTATCTATATTATTTCAAAAACATGTAAGAATATAATCTGTAGCAAATTGAATGTAGTTTCTAAACTACTAGGTTTATTTATTTACTTTTAAATCTATTTGGTGAAAATTTGAAATTTCAATGCAATAGTACTTAAATTTTAGGGAAAAAATAAGAAGTAGGTGTTTGTCTTACCACCCTAACCACAATAAAATGATAATATTGTTTTATAAGATTTTATATATGAGTAGAGGACTCATGTCCCAATGTGATGCATTTTTTTTGTAATTTTTTTCCTAGTAAATAATTAATTATGGGTATGTGCAAGATCATCATGGAAAAAATAGGCCCTTAAGTGGCAAAAAATTCAAAAAAAAATCGAGTTAGGCAACTTGACGTAAAAATTTGAATAAGTTATCTATATTATTTCAAAAATATGTAAAAATAGAATGTGTAGAAAATTGAATGTAGTTTCTAAAATACTAGGCTTGTTTAAATAAAAAGAAATCTATTTGGTGAAAATTTGAAATTTCAATGTAGTAGTACTTAAATTTGGGGAAAAATAAGAAGTAGGTGTCTATCTACCCTAATCACAATAAAATGATAATATTTTTTTATAAGATTTTAGATATAAGTATAGGATTCATGTCCCAATGTGATGCATATTTTTTGTAATTTTTTTTTAAGTAAATTATTAATTATGAATTTTTTATTACAACTATTAAAAAATATAAAAAACTCATATGTCTGACCACCTTAACTTGGTCAAAACTTCATGAAATTCAATTTTTATTTTTTTAATCCTATAGTATGCAAACCATAAAATCTGACTTATGTTTTTGATTCAAAAAATGTGACACCGTTTGAAAGCTATAAATGTTTTTCAATTAGCTTATAAATCATAACTTTATTCGTATTTTCAATAGAAAATGAATAATAATTACTTATTAAATTCAAAGTAAAGAATAATTTATATTGGTGGAAAGTTGAGAATATCCTTTAAAAACCCTTTTCATTTCATCAAATTTGGGATAAGAAAATGTTGTCAGCCACATACCCATCATATTGCCACTTTTTGGCCCATCATGATCCTGCACATACCCTTATGAATTTTTTATTACAACTTTTAAAAAATATAAAAACATTTATGTTTGACCATCTTAACTTGGTAAAAACATTATGAAATTTATTTATTTATTTTTTAATCCTATAGTATGCAAAGCATACAATGTGACTCATGTTTTGGATTCAAAAAATGTAATACTGTTTGAAAGCTATGGATGTTTTTCAATCAACCTATCAATCAGGACTTTAGTCGTAATTCAAATAGAAAATGAATAATAATTATTTATTAAATTCAAAGAAAAGCATAATTTATATGGGTGGAAAGCTGAAAATATCCTTTTAAAATCCTTTTCATTTCATCAATTTTGGGTAAAAAAAAGTCATCAACCACATACCCATCATATCACCACTTTTTGGCCCGTCATGGTTATGCACATACCCATGTATGTCATTTTCATGTTCTTGAATTGAGTATTCTAAATTTTTCATTTCAAAAGTGTAGGAATAGATATTAGATTATTTTTCTTGATAATAGATTAGATTCTATTTTAAGCACATTTTTGTCTTATTTATGTCTATGATTATCCCCATCACACATTATGTGCCAAAATGTGTGAAATGTGTGAGGGGGAAATCATAGACATAAATAAGAGAAAAAAGTACTTGAAATAGAATCTAATCTATGATCAAGAACACTAAACTAAGATCTATTCCTACACTTATGAAATGAAAAAATTAGAATACTAAACTCAAGAATGTATGAAAATGACATACATAAGGAACCCAATTCAATAATGAATTTTCTACCCAACTCGTATCAGAGTGTATTTTCCAGAATGCATGTGGGGAAAAATAATAGAAATAAATAAGAGAAAAACATACATGAAATCTAATTTAATCTATGATCAAGAACACTAATTTAAGATCTATTCCTACACTTATGAAATGAACAATTTAGAATATTGAATTCAAGAACATGAAAATGACATACATAAACAATCGAATTCAATAATGAAACTCTTACTTATCTCACATTAGAGTTTATTTGTGAGGATGCAGTTTCTCATATCACTGTGAAGCCTCCATAGTTTGTGTGCAAAAGCTTGATGAATGATGTGTTGCGTGTTGGTTGATGGAAGAAATGTGTTGAAGCTTTATCAATGGTGGTTGTGAATGTTGGCAGTTTTCGTTGTGCAAATGATCTTGACTCTTTGATCCATTTTTTGTTAGGAAAGAGGTTTGTTATATAGAAAATGTAATTCAAAATGGACGATCATGATTAATCAATGTTGCATCAAGATCGATGGTCAAAAGGTGTTGAGAGAAAATAGACATGAATAGATTGTAAAATTATATTGCACAATTTTTTTGATTGAGGAATAGATTGGTTATTCATGATTTAGATTGATCAATTAGGATTTAGATTGATCAGTCAAGATTTAGATGGATTATTTAAGAAATTAGATGGCTTAGTTAGCAAATTAGATGGCTTAGATAGGAATCATAATTTACTCAATTAGAAAGTGGGTGAGGATAATTGATTAAATGATTTAATTAATTAATTCATTTTCGAGGTTGAATGTGCAAATCAAGTTAGACTTTTGCAAACAAAGTTAGATTACTTTGATTTGATTTTTGATGATTTTTTGAATAGTTTGAATTAAATTATTCAAATTTGGAGGGAAAGTGAGTTAATTAAATTATTATGATTTAATAATCCAATCAACTTAGGGGAATAATGTGATTTAGTGACATAGTTAAATAATTGGTATTATTTAACTAATCAAGATGAAATAAAGTTAGATTAGGACTTTATTAAATAAATGTAATTTATTTAAATGGTCCAAATTAATAAAAATTTGAATTAAATAATATTATTTTATTCAATTAATAGTAGAAATAGGTTTTTAGGACTTTATTAAATAAAGGGGATTTATATAATTAGTCAAAAATAATGAAAAAGGTGAATTAATTAAATAATGTTGTATTATTCAATTAATAGAGGAAATCAAGGTTTTTATGTGAAATGACATGAAGTGCAGTAATGTTTTATGATAATGATGTCAAAGATGTGAAAATATTGTTTAAAGTGTGTGATAGGTGTTAGCTCAATTTTACATCTCTATATTTTACCCCTCTTTGATACAAAGTACTAGTTGCTTTATTTCAAATATTCGATGTTAAGATAAAGTTTTTTGAAAAAAATTATGCTCCACTATGCCTCAAAGGTCAATAATATGATGGTAGGACTCTATGCTTCCCCCTCAAGAGGTTGGCCAAAAATTTTAATTTTGAGATCAGGCTCACGAGACCTTTCTATTTCAATTTAGTTGTGTTTAGGACTTCAAATTAGGTATATAGGTCATTCGTTGCTCATTTCGATGTTCCTGAGAAATCCTAATTTGAATGTAGGAAGGTTCTCTAAGTAAAAGTTAGGGTTTCCTAGGTAAAAAATAGGGTTTTTGAGGGTTAATATATGTAATTAGGGTTCTAATTGTCTTATTTGTGCTTTGACCCTATAGCGAATTCTTGTCTTAGGATTTCCCATTTTGTCAGTTATTGAGGAGCAATACTAATGATTCAGGGAGCCCTGCATCGTTCAGACCTAGTTTGAGAGTTTGGATGGCCCACAGGCATCGGTGGCCTGGTATGTACCCTCACGCTTCTCATTTTCATTTGCTCATGTTCTAGTAATTCGTGTATAAAGTTTCCTAAATCAATAGCAAGGCTTTAGGAGTTTATGCACTTTTGCATCATTTTCAACACATTTTCTAGTTTAGTAAGCTTGCACTTGCTGTAAACCTATGCACTTGCTTTAAACCTACTCCTTTGACTTATGCCTTCGCTTTTATTTTGTGTTTTCTCTAAAAATATGCTTTTGATTACGAGTATGTGTAGGATCATGATGGGCCAAAAAGTGGCAATATGATGGGTATGTGGCTGATGACTATTTTTTTTACCTAAAATTGATGAAACAAAAAGGGTTTTTAAAGGAGATTCTCAGCTTTACAATGATATAAATTATGCTTTACTTTGAATTTAATAATTAATTATTATTCATTTTCTATTCAAATTATGACTAAAGTCCTAATTGATAGGTTGATTGAAAAACATCTATAGTTTTCAAATGGTATCACTTTTTTTGAATCCAAAACATGCGTCACATTCCATGCTTTGCATACTATAGGATTAAAAAAAAAGAAAAAATGAATTTCATGAAGTTTTGACCAAGTTAAGGTGGTCATACATATGAGTTTTTATATTTTTTTAAAAGTTGTAATAAAAAATTCATAATTAATTATTTACTTGGAAAAAAATTATAAAAAAATATGTATCACATCGGGGCATGAGTCCTCTACTTAAATCTAAAATATTATGATTTTATTGTAGCTAGGGTGGTCAAACACACACCTACTTATTTTTTCCTTGAAATTTAAGTACCACTGCATTGAAATTTCAATTTTTTACCAAATTGATTTTTTTTAAACAAACTTAGTAGTTTAGAAACTACATTCAATTTGTTATAGATTCTATTATTACATATTTTTGAAATAATATAGATAACTTATTCAATTTTTTATGTCAAGTTTCCTAACTCTGATGTTTTTGAATTTTTTTCCACTTAAGGGCCTCTTTTTTCCATGATGATCCTACACATACCCTTGCTCAAGGACTATTTCTATGCATTTGATTTAAACCTATGCACTTGAAAAATGTCCTCACTTTTGATATCTTCACACTTGGCCTAAACCAACACATTTGACTTAAACCAACGCACTTGTCAGTGACTTCACCACTTTTGCTAAATTTTGCTCACTTTTTTTTGTTTGGAACCCTAAGACTCATTTTTCATCATTTTTGTGTCATTTTACATGTTTAGAGTGAAACCCTAACATCATGGGTTAAAATGATTGGAGGTGATCCTTAAACCATTGCAACTGAGGGAGAGATGACCTTAGGATTTATTTGATGTGATTGTCCATTTTGATGTTTTGGAGTGAGATTTCCTAGATCTGGTCAAGCTTCATCATATTTACTACATGCCTCCCATCCGATCTCACATAATGATGATGATCACACTCTTGGAGTAGTTGCATTCAAAGACATCCTTATTCCATTCACCTATAGGTGAGGGAATCATTACCCTCGAGTATGTGTGGAGGATTCTGTACATTCCTATCCATGGAGAGCTTGTGACATACCATGCTCGACGGGGTAGCCATTTCATGCAGTGTGTGTTTGGTGTTAGACACTTGGAGGTTCAATAGTCCAAGATTGACTTTTTTGAGTTCATTGTTAGTGAAAACCCCATTTCCCTCATTCTATGTAGTTTGACTTCTAGGCTAGTTGTTCCTTGTAGGAGACGTCATTCATTCCCTATTGGATGGGGTATTTTCATTGAGGGTATGTTTGAGCATGGTACAAGATATGCATGGGGTCTATGTCTTCTCGTACACCTTTATAGAGATATGCATGGGGTTGCATATCGAGGTGGGAAATCCATCTCTGTAGGTGTTTCTATTTTTCATATTTGGACTTGGGAGCACATTGCAGTTGCTCGACCGGATGGTATTCAATATCATACTTATGGAGATCCATATACTCATCTCTTTATGGAGATTTCTTACACTACACATTGCTTGAGGACCTTCTATACTAGCACTATGTTTGTGATGACATGCTAGGTTCTGTTTGAAGGCCCTCTATGGACTATGAGGCATGGCCAGAGGATCTAGAGTAGCTTGTTTATTGTTGGTAGACTAGATGGTTGATTGGTTGCTCCTACTCTTTGTTAGAGTGTTACTGGAAAAAGTGTGACATCAGTTTGGAGAGAGACAGGGCTAGTTTCTTAATACTTATGAGGCTCATTTTAGTCCAACCACCTAAGAGGTTTGAGTATGGGGTCACCATGTAGATAGGGATGTTTTTGCTACACTTATAGGACTTGAACCATTAGGATGGGGTTGGATGGTTAGTTCAATGGATCCAGGTACCACACCTAATTCTAATCAATGGTGGGCATGATGTGTGCCTTTGAGACTTATAGATCCTAGGGGTGATTGTGCATTAGGAAAATCAGGCATTATAGGTTGTCGTGGGGAGTGACAGTGCATTGAGGTTCTTACAAAGCAGCTGGATAGGGCTTGATAGGTTGGAGAATAGGGTGGTCAGGATGATATAATGCCTTAGGTGTAGGGTCATGAATAGGTTCTGGGTCCCCTTCCACCACCTAGGGATGGAGGAATTCAGTTAGCTCAGATGACTATTTCTAGAGACACAAAGATAGTGTGGTGATAGGCTATAGAGGCTCAGGTTGTTACTCTGACCATAAAGAGGGAAAGTCTGAGGGCTAAGTGTGACAGTGAAAGTGGGTGTCAACATGTTGTAGAGGCTCATGTATAGTTGCTTACGATGGAGAGAGATACTCTTAGGGAAGAGTGTGATACTCTTTATGTAGAGCAGGATCAGTTGTTGTAGAGGTCTACATATTATTAGACTCTCTATGATGCCTTTGTTCCTAGAGTGTAGAGACAACTCAGGTTTTGGGAGCCTAGTGTTGTAGGAGGTGGTGGTGGTGAGTCAACTAGTTATTCTATTAGATAGCTAGATCCCAATGGTGATCCACATCCTGATCCATAGAGTGTTCTTCTTTCCTGTCAGGTAGTGTTATTTTTGTACTTGATCTTCACATTGTTTATTGCTTAGAGACATATTGCAGACATGGATTTTGTATATATATATTCATTAGCCTAGTCGAGGCCTTGTATATAAATATATATTATTTTGTATTATCTTATCACATTTGTTTTATTGATGATGATGCACTAAGATATTCTCCCTTTTTTTATGATGATACATATAAGATATACCTTCTTCAATTCAGGTTTATTATGTGTTTATGCGATGATCATGGATGACAATGTATGATTATCTATGTTTATGTATGTTTTTTATACTTTTTCTAATGTATGCATATGATGTGGATCGATGGATCATATTTTATATCATATGATGATTTATTATGGATGATCGATATATCATTTTATATATGATGTTTATATAATGTATCGATGATATATGATGGATGTATTCCCCATACATGATACATGATATTTTCATTTCTTTATTATCATCATGATATGTACTAACGACATTGTGGATGCAAGATGGATATGGTAATAATGATATTGCTATGTAGGATGGATGTTAGTTAGAAGAAATATTTGATGATGAATAGAAATTTGATGTTGTTAGTTGTCGATGAGTTTCTTTTTCTTTTCTTGGAGGCTTTGTAGTTTTGAACAATCCAATTTGATGTACAAAATGGATACAATGCATCAGAGTATTAATGACCAAGGTGACTTTGTATCCACTGCATGTACTTTGACTCTATAAACAAAGAGTATTCTTGTTCATACTAGACATATGAAAACTTTGTTTAAAGTATATAGTTAGGTTGTGTTAAAAAAAATTTGGACAGTCTCATAGAGAGGTATAGAGCACCTAACATGCAACTACTTCATGAATTGTTTCAATACAACTTATACACTCAATAAATAAAGTATTCATCATGGTAATATTAAAAAAATATCTT
>VDFB02258436.1:0-19302 GCA_007258455.2 Sequoia sempervirens
TCATAGATGGGCAATGTATTCTGTCACTTTATAAATTATATTTCAAACTGAAAATGCTTTCATTCAAACTAATTTGTCTATTTCTTATCTTATATCCCTCTCAATATTTAAAGGGTGACATGTTTGGATCAACCCTTGTGGGAGCCCATTTCTCTCCACATGTTGAAATGTCAAAAGAGATGAACAATGAAATGAAAGATGAACCTGTACCTGCACAATGAAAAAATTAGTTAGAAAAATAGTGAAGTTCAATGCTCTTCTTGATGATTTCACTTTCATTTGATGATCTAATTTGGTTTTTTTGCATTTTTTTGATAATGGCTTAATTGATTTAATGCATCATAGCTATAAGTTATATGTCTTTTGATGAAATATATGATGAGATTTCATGTCCCGAGCTCTAACAAAATCTTTCAATCATCTGCAGATACATCTAGAGATCGAGAACGAGAGGAATTGAAGATAGGAGGATCAAGCTAAAGATAGAATGGCCAGCATCAACATCAGCCCTTAAGGTAATGACGAATATGATCTCTTCTCATGTGTTTTTTCCTTTGCTTTATCTTCAGATGTAATATAGCTTGCCTTTTATGTTGTATTAATTCAATTCAGTCATTCCCATGGCTTGTGTGGGACATTTAAGCATTTTTTTTATCTCTATGTATGAAATAACAACATTGTTTACATTTTCACTTCATCATGAATGAAATACAACAATATCATGCAATTTGTATAGTCTCTTTCTGTTGTAAAACATTTCATAATAAAAATTGAATTCCACTTGAAACTTCACATGCAAATGATTAGGATTAGTAGAAATTTATTGGAGTACCTTTCACTTTAGATGTAACAACTGTTTCAGCTCTACCAAATTCAGTTGTAGGTGAAATTTTGGTAACAGGTACATACCTCAAGAGATGAGTTAACTTCTCCCAGTATTCATTCATTGAAATTTGTCCTTGCTTAATATTTTGGAAATTAATGAGCTTTTGATTGAAAAAGAGTTGGGGTAATCGCCTCTTTCAAAAAATCTCAACAAACTCATCACAAGTCACCTTTAAGGAACTAATTCCAAGTTCCATCTTCTTGTTCATCCACAAATTAGAGGCTTCTCCAACTAAATGGAATGCTCCCCAGAGTGCTTTGGTGACCTTTGAATAGTTTCTTATTTCAAAATACTTCTCCATTTGAATTAACCAAGCCTCAACTTATTCTCCGTTGGTGCTTCCTTCAAATTTAGGAGTAATCTTTTTCATGTCCCTAGAAAATTCAGTTTCCATACACTTTCTCTTGGTTCCATCAAAGTTTGATTGTGTCCAAGAACACTTTCTTGATCTCTAGATTTAGTGTGGTTTCTGGAATCTTCCCCTTTTTCCTCATTATTGGGAACTTCTTCATCTTCTTCACTGTGTGGGACTTATTATTCCACTCTTTCTTTTCCCCTCACTTCTTGCTAAAGGTTTCCTATCCTTGCATTAGTTTCATCCATGATTTTCAGAAGTCGATCTAATTTGTTTTCAACATTATTTGGACCTTGTCCACCTTCTTGACTCCCTTCAGGATTAGTTCTTGTTCTAACCATTGTCTTAAGTATACTTATACTTGGAGGTTCATCTTTGATTAGATCCTATCGTGGTTTACTAAATGCATAGAAAAAAATTCAAAATGAGCAAATAAGCATATACAAAGTTTCATTGAGTTTCACATACACAATTAGGATAATAACACAATCTTTCATTTATTCATAAGGATTTCAATATCCTTTCATTTACATACATTGACTATTTAAACATTCAAGAGGAGAGTGTCCATAAAATTCATTCTCAGAAACATAACTCAATGGGGTGTACCCCTTAGACTTTTCCTCATCCCTCATCTTCTCTTCTATATCCCAAAAAGGATAGTAACCCTCATATTTGTCTTCTAATACATAGTTTCAAGAAACATATCCCTCCCATTCACCACAAGAGGCTATAATAATTACTTCATCCAAAGTTACTACTCGAGGGTTCCTAAATATCAACACTGGACTGACACTACATTCTAAGGGCATATCCCTAAAAATTGATAATGAGTCTGATCTGGCCGGAGAAACATATGGTAAATTATTGAAATTGGCTATCTCTCATCCTTCTTTTCTCTTGACTAATCCATGATATAGCGTGACTGATTGTCTCGGTATCGCTTTGCCAAATGGCATTGTCATAGTTGGTTCCCTCAATGGTATGAAAGAGGGCTTCTTTTTCCTTCTTGGCTCATAAGTAGCGCTCATTTTCGATCACTGACTTTCTTGCAATTAACCTGAGATGCACCATCCTAGCACAAGAATTTTCCAAACATTAGATTCATAATATTAGAAGGGAAAAATAGGGAGCACATAGGTTCGAAATTTGAACTTGGTAGCTCTAATACCACATGTACCATGCCCATTGTTCTACTTAGTAACTTTCCTAAGTTTAACCTCAAGTAAATAGCTTAAGCATCTAATCAATATGAGCAATAAAAAATTTCTTTTCAAAACTATAAAGATAGTATAAAAATTTGAAATAGATATCTTTCCAAAATTTTCCATTTCATTATATCAAAGTATTACAACTTTCCAAAGTTATGATTACATAGTATATGTTAACATGATAACATTTCTCTTTTACAATATTTCCATAGTAATGCATACAAATTTCACATACAAGACTCCGTAGAGTTTACTGGCAATAGATGTATGAATGGTCCAAGTTCCCTCCATGAAATATTGGTCGCCTACTTCATTCAAGTGCTTTTCTGCCAACCTTAGACTAATTGTGGTCCCTCACACATCTATCAAATTGATAGATGGCACTACCCTTTGACGAAGAGTTTGGTTTGGTATCCTCATAATAAAAATTGACCTTTCTTGAGCATGGTGTTGTGTCCTACATATCTAGATCTATCACATAGTGGCTACAACCTACACATATGACATTTCTCTACCTAGTATGTAAACTTGGATCATAGTGAATGATAATGTAAACAATGGCAACTTACACTACTTTGGCCAAAGTATTCATCACCCAAGATTTAGAGTGGACGTCATAAAACTTGACCCACCTTCCCAACGAGATTTGTATTGACCATTCATCCCTATGAATAGGCTATTCCCTTATGCCATGGAGTAACCTTAACCCCAGGAATAACCTATAACCTCTATCTTAATTAAGACAGTTCTACTAAGTAAATCAAATCAACTCTAAATCTCAACTAAGTTAATTGTTAGCTATATAAGCTATAACCCAATATAGTATTTAACCCCACCATAACCACCTATTCCTTAATCTTTTTTCAAGAGTAACTTATTTTTTCAAAAAATAGATGATCTGAATCTTTTTAGCACACAAGCACCTATAAAACCCATATTTTGATTTTCCAAAACAAAAAACGTTTCATAGATTCTTTTTTGATTAGGTAAGTTTCGCTCCATCTCTTCTTCTTGTTTTTTGCATCTTTGGTTGCCCCCTTGCCTCCTCCCATGGAAAGGAACTCTCCATCCTTGGGCCCTAACTTGATAATCCTGAGTAGACCCCCTCTTGTTTGTAATGAACCCCCTGAAATTACCTCACATGTCGAGTGAGCAACATTTGCTTCGGTCGTTGTTGACTCTTTGATTGCCCTATCAAGGGCCCCTCCAGAAAGAGCTGAGACATTTGTGCTAACCCTCACTCTCGGTCCATCATCTTCTGAGAAAACACCTTTTCGCCCGACCGTATCTCTCTTCACCCCTACTAGAAAATCCCTCGTTCAGTCTCAGCTTGGTGTGCCACCCTTTTCCATGATAACACTCTCTTTCGCTTCGCCACATGCTCATACATTTGAGGTCTCCCCTTTCATTACCCTTTTTGGTTTCCCTCCTGATGCCCCTAGTGCAGCGTAGAATCTCAAACCCTCCAAGATCATTTAAATGCAACCAAGTTGGCCCAACGAAATGCCAAACAAAGACAGCTATTGAAGAATGCTATGTTGTTGGCTACCAAGAAAATTGAGGCTTGTTTTAATGAGGAGTGGAATTCTCTCCTGATTAGCACCATGACGTTGCTCGTCGCTAAGCCCGAGGGGTAGATGCAGATGGAGGATTATGACATCTGGATGACAGGCCTAGATCTAAATGAAACTCATCCACGTGACAAGGCGGTCTTAGCTAAGACCACCCAACAAGTAGTATATGCAGACCATGAAAGGTTGGGCATAAAGTTGAAGAAGTGTGAGACAAAGTTAGTTAATGTGAGGGAAACAGTGGGTAGATTATAGAATGAAATCAAGGCCAAGGATGTTGAGATGGCCCACATAATGTAGATTCAAGGTAAGTAAGGGGAAACCTTAAGGTTGCTTGAAGAAGCACAGAGTGAACAAGTTCAACTACATGCCAAAATTGAGAAATTGAAAGCTGACCTCACCACCCAACATTAGACCAAAATGGAGTACAAAATTATTCATGAAAACCTACAAAAAGAGCTAGACAATGTTCAATCTCAAGCTTTTGACAGTGTCGGGAGGGCGCAGGCAGAGGTAGAAAGATTGATGCTGGAGAAACAAGAAACTGTGTTTGCTTTGTAGACCCACAACCAAGAAATTAAAAGATAAGCTCTGAACTGGTGAACACTCTCAAGGAGAGAGAGGATATATGGGCGGAGGAGGATGCTGAGCTTCAAGGGTTTAGGCTCATCAGGAGACTTCGTTTTAAACACTTTCGAAGGCCAAGTCCCTCAGCTACCTAAAAAGATTAGTGTCTTGTGCTTTTGGCAGGATTAACATTTACGGTTTCTGATGTTGTTTAATGGAATTTTGTAGATCTTGCACAATTCATGATGAGATTTATGCAACTGAAATGGAGCGTCGTTCCTGAAAACGACAATTGGTGATGCTTTGTTTGTACGTCATGGTTTGGCCTCTCAAATCAACAAAATCATTGAAGGACTTTTCGTTTCCCATGCTAGCGAATTTCATCAGAATTATCATTTGAGTTTCTTTGATTCGAAAGATGGCGCTTTCATGTCAAAGCGCCTTAGGCAAATTAAGGGATTGTCAACTCCCACAAGGTCACCAAAAAGTGAAAATATCGCTAGATGGTGTTGGCAAGGAGAGTTGAAGAGGTAAAAAAGGATTTCAATGTCTTAATCAATTACAGGCTACTTCCTCTTTTCTCCCTAGACAAAGATGTGCAGATAGTAGAACAAATTACGAAAGTTATCAAACAAAAGGATCATATTTTTGCAGAACTCCCAAGTTCAAGTACAGCGCACATAGCCGATGAGATCAAGCACGAGATTTTTCACCTTTCTCATCTTTATCATTAACATGGAGTGGTTACTACAAGGTGAGGAGTTGTGTCTTTCAAGGAATTCTTCCATCTTGACCAAGCATAGAAGCTCATCTGCAGTCTTCCCTGACCAACCAGAGCCAAATGACAGGCTCAACACTCCTCTTTCCTTAAACTCCAAGAATTTCCAGAGAGCTAGGTTCATACCTCCACAAGCGAAGACCCCTGCAAGTTACCAGAACTGTGAAACATTTTTCTTTGCCTTAGTCTTTTGATCTTTTGCTTCTTTTGTTTTTGGCTTCGGAGATGTCCGATTTTATGCAAGATTGGTCGGAAAGACGGGAAATGCACCACATGGTGGATGCATGGATTTCTTTTATCATTTTCCTTCTAGAGGAGGGCCTGGGACACACGTTAGCTTCGTGGAAGTTTTCTTTGAAACATTTTTGGAAAAACATAAGATCCCCGCTTGCTTGATACGTCATCTCTTCGTTGTAGGAGGATTGTGCCTCTTATGAGATGATATCTTTGGATCTCGAGCTTGTTGGACGCTGCTTTTCTCTTGTTTTCACCGGATGGGAGCTTTTGAGTTGGTGCCCTAAGGGTAATGTGATTAGTCAACGGGACCGGCACTTGCAGCCAATGGATATTTTTAAGTTGATCGTGTTCACGTCTGCTTATCTTTGCTAAACATCTAGAGGGCATTAATGCAATAGCTAAAAATTAATGAGCAAAAATTATTGCGACCTAACCAAGGATCTACGATAAAATTGCAAGCTATCAAGTATCAACATCTGGCAGCAATTACTTCTATGCTGAGGCAGTGTTTTTCTTCTTCCAGCCCAGAAGACACAGTAGGTGCGGTTTCAGGTTGGTTGGCGTTTGGAGAACTTTAGTTGCCTTAGGGTTTTAAATTTGTTATACCGAGAACAAAAGTTGCGTAACTGCTTTTCTTTTGGCACAGTATATCGTTTTCTTGAGGAATTGTTGAGATTATTGCATGTATATGGACTTTGTTGATTTATTTCTAACTATATTATGGCATTTGAATGTTTCTTGTGTCTTACAAGGTTGGATCTAGATGGTTTAAAGGCGTTTATTATTTACCAGTATACTTGCGGATTATGTCATTGGACTTCTCTATTTTTTTGAAAGTTGTTGTTTTGTCTTGCTATGTTGTATTAGGAGGAAGAGTTCATGTGATTTCTAAGATATTGTTCTATTACTCATAAGAAATCTTTATGTTTGATTGGACCTTAATGAACACTACCTACGGAAAGATTTGAAATTCTGCACTGTGCTTGAAGTTAGCCTTTGTTTTTTGTTCTCTTTCCAACAATGAAGGGTTGTGGCATTATGTGCCTAATTATATCACTCATAGGAATGATTTGGGTTTGAAATGTTGTAAAAGCTTTGATGCATCACCTTTTATGTTTTATGTTTATATTTCCTTTTCCCCTTGTCTCCAAACCCCAAAGAAGAGCCAACTTTTTATAAAAGCCTCAGAGGTATTTAGTGAGACGCAATTTGTCCCCCACTCATTGAATTTCCCATAAGATTGTCGGAGAGGCGCAAGCTTTGATGATCAAGATCTTCGATAGGAAATATTCTAGGTTATGAATGTGAAGGATGAAGGGTTATTTTATAGATTTTTGGAAATTAAATCAACGATTTGGATTAAGAGGTGTTGATTTGAGATTAAAGGCTGAGAATTAATGAGAGGAATCGATTGCCCAATTAACTGACTACAACTGGTTGCAAGGTTCTAGTTAATTGGTTGCATGGTTCCAATTAACTGATTGCATGAGATATTGATTGAAGTGTAAAGAAAAGTGATTGATCAAAAGAGTGGTCAATCAATATCAGTTGACTGAAAGAGAGTTTCAATTAAGATTTGAGGGAATAATGTATGATATAATTGTAGACACTGAAAAATGTCCTAATTGATGTCATACACTTAAAACATATTTCTTAACATCATTTCCCCTTTATCCATCCTCTTTTCGCTTAATTGATTTAATTAGCATAGCTAATTAATTAATTACATCATTTTCATCCATTTAGCCTAATTGATTAAATTAGGTTAATTCTTCTCTTTTCGCACTAACACTTTATCTAATTAAATTAAATACATCAAAATATTTAGTTTTATCCCCTAGGTCATCTTATTTAATTAAATAACCCTAAGTTATTTAATTCAATATCATTTCACCCCTCCCCTAATTATTAAATCATCTAATTTAATAAATATCTTTTAATTCTTCTAATTCCCTAATTGTATAAATTAAACCTTGTTTAATTAACGGTTGTTGTTGCTTTATACAATCTAAAGAATATTCCACAATATTCTTTATCCTTTTTACAATTGAGCGTTTTGCCGAATTTACGCTGCCCTCCTCACCTTAAAAGAATCAACTCCGCGGCTTCTTCAACAAGTGGAAACCCTTTAACGCTCAACGGCGAGTCGTACTGACTTGTGGCGGGACGGGTCAAAAGTATTTTGTTTTGAGCCAAAGTGTAATGAACCCTGATTAACTGTCTTTCATTCTCTCCACGCTGTTGAATGGTCAGTCTGCCCATCGCGAACTTCATTGATTGAACTTTAATCAAACATTCATTCCTCATTTTCTCTCCTATAAATAGATCACTATTTGGAGACAAATGGATCCATCTTTTATTGCAAACTTATGCTGTTGAATTTACTCACATACACACTCATCTTTTTACTCACTATTTAGCTTGTTTTAGTTTATTTTAGTTGCATAATAGCTTAGATCATCCATTAATGGCTTCCATGCATCCATCTTCATTTTTAAATAAATTAGGGTTTTCATCTTTTAGCATAATTAGATCATTCATAGCATAAAATCATGGTAACTTAGCTTGCATCATGTTCATTTTAGCATAATTTAGGATTTCACACATCAAACACCATGGTTTCATTGATTCTCTTCCATAGAATCGACTGAAACAAGCTCATTAATTACGGGATTGGGAAAGGGTCATCGTTCCACATCAACACAACACCAATTCCACAATAAGATAAATTTTGAACGGATTAGAATAGATGTTTTGATAGCTTTCATAATTTTGGGCGGGTTTTGATATGGTAGTGGTTTTAATCTTGTTTGTGCGGAATCTTGTTTAAAATTCGCTGGATCAAAGCTTATAATTCAGCCCATCTGCAGAGCATCCCTGCGCATCAACATTCTAGTGCTAGGAGGGAAAACTGATAATTTAACAATTTTTAGCTCAAAATCCATGTTCATGCTATTTTGTAGGTTGTAGTGACGCTCAAACCACAAACAACAATGCTATTTGAAAAGCATCGCCATATAGTGATGCTCAAGAAATTTGAAACAGTGGCACGTATTTAATTGGCCGACGTCGATTTAAATATAGCGACGCGTATTTAGTTTGAAGATATCGTGAAACACAAATGATGACACTCAAACTCACCAGACCTATGCTTTCAAATTTCAAACAGTGATGCATTCATTAGCAATGACGTCTATCAAAATAGCAATGCAATCGTGCTCACTAGTCTTGCTATAGAGCGACACCTGTTTTCACTAGAGCGACGCCCAAATCTCAAATTGTGATGCCATCGTGTGTAGCGACACTCAACCAAGGTAAGAAACTTTATGTTAGTTTTTTCAACATGTGACTTAATTTGTTCGGATTATATGATCATTGATGAATGTCTGACTGTGTTTTCATTGTTAGACTAACAGGGTTTTGCAGGGTTTAAAGGCATGGAGCGAAATTGAAGAACTTATCTTCTATCTTAACATTCTATAATTGTAACAATCGTTTAACGCTTTAGGGCAATTATAACCCACTTTCATGATTTTTTACTTTCAGTTTTAGGCAACACACTAGTTTTCAATTGGGTTTAAAATGAACGTTCAAAGTTGGATAAAAATGAACCCTCATATCACATCTTCCAATTGGGCTTGAAATTGAACAAGGCAAACTCATCTTTCAATTGGTGCTTAAAATGAACTCATTATTGCTTTGAAGGATAAAAATTGACAACTGTTTGTTTTGTTTTGTGGTTTTCAACTTTGTTGGTGAATGTGTATGCAATTCTCTTGCATCGTTTGGCGATCTTGAGAAATAGAAACATTCTCTAACACTTTGCAAAATCACCTCCAGCTTTTAATTTGGGTTTAAAATTGAACAAACATGCTAGTGTGAGAAAAGGCATAGCATGTGTTCTCTCTTTGTGCATGCAAGCAAAGATGATCGAACTACAGATGTACTTAATCGCTATTGTTCACCTTTAGAGGGCTTGCCTTGGTGGGAAAAAGTACTCACCGCAAGGGAATGACACAAGTGGTAACGAGCATAAGCCAAGCTCTTCCAAACTGCTATATAAATTTGTGGTTGTGATGAAAATCACAAACAATGGGAAGCGGTACATGATAGCTCTCCCCCAGTATCTTTATGATGTGTAAAGCCCTTGTTCTAAGGGTTGGGAGACCTCTCACAAGGAGTTTATCATTTCACCCCTAAACTAGATGCCCTTATTATGAACCTTTGTGTAGTAACCAAAAATCCCTAATATTTGTTACTGTCAGGAGGTTGGACCTCCAAAGCCATCCCACATATTTGTGGTTCTTAGTAGAGATGAAGAGTTTTTCATGGGAGATTCATGAGAACTCAAAGCTTGGTTGTCCTGTAGAAGTGAGTGTCATGGAGGGGAGCCAGTGTGGTCAAGCTTCTAATCATCCACTTTGAATAAGAGTAGCTGGAGAAATCCAAGTGGGAATACAACAAATATAGCCATTTCTATCCTAGGGTTGTAATGTTTGTGAGTCAATTTAACACTTTTCTTGATTTCAAAATGATCCAAAAACAAACATTCACTATCCAAAATTTCAAACACTTTGGCTTAAATGTGGACTTCTTGAGTTAGCCTTGATATTACTGCTTGTCCTAAGGATTTATCCTTAGCGGTTTCTAAATATCTTGACATTAATCTTAAACCCATATTTACCAAAGACAGCGTAGGAAATTATGGCTTTAACCTCATGATTTTCACAAAATAGACATTGTGAAAGTTATGATGTTTTTGACATAAACATCTAGTTTGGAAACATAATCAAAGACAAGTGTTTGTGGTAAAATCCATTCACCTAAGGAAGAAAATTTGACAAATGAACCCCACATGACTATTTGGAAATTGATTGCTCCCGTTGAACAACCTGATCTTCCAGGTGTTATAATTTAGCCAAACTTTTAATTCATAAACGGTGAACAAACAGATCTCATTAGCAGTTTAAGAACCTTCACTTTTTAAAACAAGGAAACAAACTCATAGTGGAGAAATGCAACAACCATTTTAGATGAAGAAGAGGAACACACTGATATTGAGGCTGGAAGGCCCCTATTACCACTACCCACTTAGCAATAAATATCTCCCTTTCTTTCATAAACTTAAACTGTTTTCCACATGATCTCATAAAAAATTAGGATCCCTAAGCCAAGATCTATAGGTCCTCATTTTAGACTTAGGAATCTCACTCCAAAAGCCCTTAAGAAACACCTTCAAGCAGTTCACAAGAATATAAACAAATTGGTAGTAAACTTTTATAGACACACTTCAAGGTATAGTTCATAATTGTATGCATTCTTTTGGAGTCAAAATCCTGGTCTTTTTCATGATACTCCACTCCTCTAAATGATTCATCAAACAGTCAAAATCCATAGGGGAAAGTCTCCAACACTCCATTTCAGATGTAGGAATCATCAAACAAAGTATAGTCAAAAGTGGGCATCCATATTTTACCACAACCGTTACACTTTGTTGAGAAACTTTTATACCCAAGCTAGGAGAGCCCGAACAGGTTTGAACATTCCCCTTCATCCTCTCATTTTCTAGAACTTGAACATTTTAGAGGTCTAACGTCATTTTCACTACCTTGATCTTGTTGAAACAAAGGTTCACTTCACTAGATGATCTCACACAAAGTAAGGATCCCTAAACAAAGGTCAACTGGTCATCACCATAAACTTAGACATTGTAGTGCAAAAGAAATCAACAACCACATTGAGGCACTCTATGAAAACATAAACAAGTTGTTGATAAACTTTTATGAACACACATTGAGAAAATATCCTGACATGTACATGTTCTTTATGAGCCAAAACTCTCATCTTTTTGAAGATCAAGAAGTTTTCTAAATCATTGAGTCTTTAGGATTTGAACATTTTAGAGGACTAGCATCATTCTCACTACCCTGGTCTTGTCAAAACAAAAGGTTCACTTTAGGTCAACATCAAGTCCAACATTTCACTCACCCCTTCTTCAAATTTCATCCTTCACCTCATTTTTCTTTGCAAAAATTTCAAATACATTAACACTTTGGGACTTAAACATCAAACCAACTCGCTACCTTAACTACTTTGTATGTGAAATGTATCCTTTTCCATGCACTTAGTTGAGATAGTTATCATCTTTGAACTAGTTTATCTTGAAGGTCGCAAGTCTACCCTAAAGATTCCTAAGTTCATTAGCATCATTTATTCCAACATCAAAACATCAAACTTAGGTCAAAATTTTTGTCCCAAGATGCTTGCAAAGATCACTTCCCACATCAACCATCTTTTCATCCCACATTATCATCATTGCTCCCAAAAGACTTATAGCATCCCTTTTACCTAGGTTTGAGTCAACTAGAGAGTTCAAACATTACAAAATTCAACACAACTCTCTCATAACCGACACCAAATTTATGGTAAAGATGAGATCACAACACAAGAGAAACATGGAAAAAGAAAAAATTGCATTTACCTCAAGTGATCCAAATCCTTAATAATTTGATCCTAGAAGTCATGTTAGACCATCACAACAACCATCATCTCCTTTAAGATCATATGAAATCAAAGACGTCACGAACAACCCATTTGAGCTCACTAGAGAAGAAATTTTAGAACATCAATCTTTTGAAAGTGTAGCTCCTATCTCCCTGACATTTGTAGCACAAAGTTTCACACAAGACTTCACAACTCAATCACAAGGGCTAAGTCAAACTTACATACCTAGTATTGCAAGAACCTTGCTAAATATTTTGGTCACACCTCACCATTTGAAAGTAGTACACTTGTGGTACTCTTGAAACTAATCCTCCACCTCCCACCACCATTTGGACACCTACCTTTGGTGCTCCTCTCATTCCCAAGGATCCAAAACTGCTACACACTCCACTTGAACTTCACTATTCCACCACCACTTCTACATTTCGGGGAAACCCTTCTTCATCCACACCTATGACTACCACAAGTATTCCAACCATCACGTAGAATAGTACAAACCAAAAATCTCAAGAAAACACACTATGGCATGCCAATACCGTATTACAGAATCAACCCTCAACATAAATAGCGACATCCTTATCCAACCCTCTGGTGGGTTCATCCATTCCATCTACCATTACAAAATCATCCCCTATCA
The DNA here is from genome assembly GCA_007258455.2 of Sequoia sempervirens. Lineage (NCBI taxonomy): Eukaryota > Viridiplantae > Streptophyta > Pinopsida > Cupressales > Cupressaceae > Sequoia > Sequoia sempervirens. The sequence goes on from VDFB02258436.1 coordinate 12,747, forward strand.
ATCCATCTCAAAGCAATCCATTGGTTACAAGTCCTATCAATCCTAGGAGTACCTTGATCATGAATCCTTTGTTTACATCTTTTGCACAAGGAAATCCTCAAAACATAGGACAAGGGAATCTTTTCAATCAATGGACTCAAGGTCCTAGTGTGTCATTTCCATTGCAAAATTTAATGATATCATCCTTTCCAACAACTCCCTTTTCTATTCCAAATCAATTAGGGCCTCAAATATACATTCCTCCACCTCATTCCACAATATTGCAAGGAATGTTAAACAAAGGGAATCCTCCACCTTTCACCAGCAATCCGTTAACCACTCAAAACATCAATGTTCCTAATCCTTCACAAATGTCTCAACAACCACCTGATCCCACATTGCAAGCACATGCCTTAGCTCTACAACAAGCACAAAAAACTTATCAACAATTCGTACAACAACAATAACAACAATCAACCTTAGCACAACAACAACATCAAGCTCAACAAGCAGCCCTAACACAACAACAACATCAAGCTCAACAAGCAGCCCTAACACAACAACAACATCAAGCTCAACAAGCAGCCTTAGCACAACAACAACAACAACAAGAAGAAGCATCCATTTCCCAACAAGCTCAACAAGCAGCTTTAGTAGCACAAAAATCCATGCAATAGCAACAAGCACAATAAGCAGCTTTAATAGCATAGCAACAACAATAGGCCCAACAACAAGCCCTAGTGGTGCAACAACAACAACAAGCTCAACAACAAGCCTTACTAGCTCAACAATATGCCCAACAAAAGCAACAAGGTTCCTATTATCCTCATATAAACATCATCAATCCAAAATGTATCAAGAACATATTCATCTCTTTCACAAAATCTCACACCTTCATACACTCCATATAATTCATCTCTCATCCCACCATATGTTCCTCCACCCAATCCACAAGATGATCTAGCATCACAATTGAAATCACTCTCACAAGAAATGCAAGACCTTCACATGGGAAAGACAAAGAAACCTCATTCACAGAACTTATGTCCTTACCCATTTGATCGAAACATAGCAATGATACCATTCCCTCTTGGTTTTGAAATCCCCAAGTTTGGCAAATATAGAGGGAGAAGAAGACTTGTTGACCATAACAAAGAATTCAACGTCATGTGCATGGAAGTGGCTTACAACAATTCATATCTCATGCACCTCTTTCCTCGAAGTTTAACAGGCACTGTTATGGATTGGTTCTCTCATTTGCCTCCTGGTATTAAAATTTTTCAAGAAATCACTAAAAAATTCATCGACCGCTTCTCCTTTAATATTCACATGGACATTAGTTTAGAAGAGTTTTACAATCTCAAACAAAATCCAAGAGAAACCTTAGCCAATTTCTTATAACGATGGAGACAAAGAGCTAGTAAAAGCAAGTGGCCTCTTCCTGACGAACAACAAGTGGGAATCATTATAGCCAATCTTGATCCAAATCTATCATTCCACCTTAAAATGCAATGCATCACATCATATGACGAGCTTGTTCCAAGAGCCCTTAACATTGAAAGAGCCTTAATCTCATAAGGAAACACTCATGCTTATAAAGACAACCGTCCTTCAACTAGCTCAAATAAGAAACCTCATGTATGGAGTAAGAACAAAAACGTAAAAAATGATGATGTAGTAGATGCTAAGGTCATACTAAGTGCTCCTGAACAGTAACAATCAAGTTGCTAACATCAACCAAATTTGTATAACAAAGCGGTGCCACCTCAAAACAATCAAATCCAATAACACCAGTAACGACTAGGAAAAGCGGTAATAGGACGTATGCGATACAATTATGAGACGGGTTAGCAAACCCATTGGGACGTAAATCAGCGGAAAAAGAGCAGTAGAGTCGATTACGATAACACTTCCCTGGCGAAAACTATCAAGAACCAAGAAGCCATATTGGTACAGCTAAAGCGTGATCTCTGAATTTCATAAAATCCAAAGGGACATAAAAGATGAAAAGCTGCGTGAAACTCAGAATATCATTCCAAAGTTCATGAAGCGATGTACCATATCTATTGAAGTTTGAACTGATATCCAAGATGCTACAAGACCCTATGCCTAATCACCAACAAAGCAAAACCATGGAAGTGGAAAAGCTAAAGGATTACTTGATATTTCAACATACTTATTCCAATGTAGTTGCCTCCTATGATAGCGTTATTATTATTGTCACCATCAAAGGAGCTAGTACAGAATGTGAAGTCACCACATGACATGGAAAAATAACCGTTCAAGGAGCTATCCCAGCTCAATATAGGATACAACCTACTTTACCCACATCTAATCCTAGCAAGTACAATCTTGTAGATCAGCTTAAATAGACCCTTGCTCATATATCAATCCTAAAACTTCTAAAATTATCTCCTGTACATAGGGAAATACTAGAAAAAGCCTTATCTGAGTCATCTGTTCCTGAGAACATTCATACTGATTAGTTTCAAGCTATGGTAGGGCATATCACTAGCCATCTTCTTACTTTCTCCGAACAATATTTACCATCACAAGCCTCTCATAACCGTGCTTTACATCTTGAGGATGTCATTCATAAAAAAAAGGTCAAAAGAGTCTTGGTAGATGGTGTTACATTTGTACCCTACAGTTGATCAAGCATCTAGGCTATTCAAAAGATACTATTGAGAAGACAAAGAGTACCACCATCAGAGCATATGACAACCAAGAACAGGTATCACAAGGAATCATTGCAGTCTTAATCCAAGTGGGACCTCTTCTTGCAAAACTGCATGCCAAGTACTTGATCTTGATCTTCCTTATAACATACTACTTGGTCAACCTTGGATTCATGCTTTGAAAACTGTAGCCTTGACCTATCATCAATGTGTGAAGTTTCCTTTTGAAGGAAGAGAAATAACTATCCATGGAGATCCTGAGCCTTTCTACTACTGCAAAAGTCTTGAGGCCAAGTTTTATAAGATCCCACAAATACCCCAAAATGATGAAGGACCTACACCATCAAGCTCATTTGTTGACCCATCATCTCTATTTTGTACCTCAGCATCACAAGTGCCAATTGTGAAAAGCATACTCGATGTCAAAGTAGTAATCCAAGATGACAGTTGTAGAAGCTACAAAATATTGAAAGAAACTTTTATCTTAGGAGAGTTACCTTTTTCTCCTCAATCTCATGGGAAACCAACATCTACCACCAAATAACTAGAAATAATCAAAATGGCAGCTACTAACTTCACCAAATGGGGAGACTTGAATCAAGAAGATGTCCATGAGCAAGATATCTCTAAACTTCTCTATCAAGATGAACGACCTATTCCTGTTCTTCCCATGGAAGATGAAAAAAAAGGTCTACAACTAATGTAAATTATGGGATATAACAAGAATGAGAAGCTAGGATAGAATGACAATTGTTTACTAGAACCCATTGTTCTTGAGAAACGACTAAAAAATCTTGGCTTAGGTTGTACTACTAGTAAGGTCACACTTATCGGCAAAGGTATTGTTGCTAAATGAGTTGAGGATTCCTCTTGGTCACCTACATCACGTGATACAACCTTAGATGAATTTCCTCTTGATGTTGTTGACCTATTTGAGAATAACACCCTCTTCATGATATCCATAACATCCTTTGTCTCAAATAACCAATCAACTGAAATATGCCTAGTATACCCACAACTTATTGACATGAACCAACAAGGACCACCGGTTCTAGATTTATTTGAAAATGATGAAGCAATCTCAAATTTAATGGGAATCTGAGATAACTTATCATGGGAAGATCACAAAACTGTGATCTTCCATAGAGATTGATACAGGGGCATACTATGGAGAGATGATTGAATCTTTTAGTCACAAAATAAACGAAATATAATTAACATGCAAATCCTTGAGTGAAAACCACCTAGTGGCACTCTCTGGTCCACAAAAACAAAGGATGCATTTGATGGTGAAAACCTCTCTAAGGCACCCAAGGATGAGGGATTCAATTTCCCCCTTAGTGAAATGCATCCAGAGAAATTAGCAGTACTAGCAGAAAAGGCTACTCCAGTCAATGTGGGAACAAAAGAAGCACCTAAGATCACCTTTTATGTTGAATCCTTGTTAGACGAAGAATAGAAGAACCTTGCAACATTCCTTAAAGAGAGAAGAGCCAAGTTTGCATGATCATATACATATATGCCAGACCTTGATCCAAAAGTGGTTGTACATCACTTAGCAGTTTATCCTGATGCCAAACCAGTCAAGTAGAAATTAAGGAATATGCACCCTCAGATAGCACTATTAGTTAAACTAGAACTACAAAAGCTTCTTGACGTTAGATTCATCTAACCAATAGATTATCCTGAGTCAGTTTCAAACCTTGTACCAGTCTCAAAACCCACTGGGGGCATCAGAATATGCATTGATTTTAGAGATCTAAACAAGGCATGTCTGAAGGATTATTTCCCTCTTCCCAACATCAATATCATTGTAGATTTAACAACTGGGCATGAAACATAAAACTACCTTTACTTTCCCATGGGAAACCTACTACTGGAATGTGATGCCATTTGGGTTGAAGAATGCAAGAGCTACCTATCAAAGAGCCATGACACTCATCTTTTACGACATGATCCACAAAATAGTTGAATATTATGTGGATGATATTTTTGAAAAATCAAAGAAGAGAAATGAGCACATACAAGTCTTATGACCTATCTTTGACAAACTTGAAGAATACAAGGTATGAGTGAATCCAAAAAGTGTGTGTTCAGGGTCACATCAGGGAAACTTCTTGGCTTCATCATTTCACAAAGAGGGATAGAAATTGATCCAACAAAGGTAAAATCCATCCTAGACATGGAACCTCCACAAACATTGAAACAGATGAGAGGATTACAAGGTGTTGGAAAAAATTCCTCAAGCTTACTAACATGAAACTCCTAAAAGAGAAAAATCGGTGAGACCCTCTGAATGTCTTACCGACTAGTAGTTGTGTTCAAAAGTTCAAAGTTGCTAAGACTTTGGTTCTGTCTTGCCGACGAGATTCATCGGCAAGACATGTTTATCGCTGTGAAATTCCTATCTCTTTCCATCCGGGCAGACCTCTTGTCGATGGGTTGATTCTTGGTGATTATCGGGGAGACTCTTGGCTACGAGTGGCATATGGGAGAGGCATAAACCTTCAGAGTGACTTATTCTAATAGATTATGTCTCGCTGATGGTTTTACACACGAATGTCATCGGGGTGACATGAAGACTCAATAAGAGTCTAAGCAACAGTGGAGGTCTCGCCGATAGGTATACCTTCGGTGAGAACTCTTGCCGATGGATGTTTCTCTCGCCGACAGGCTAGTGCATTCAGTATGAGCTCTTGCCGATAGCATTGGTCTCTCTCACTATTTTGCTTTGGTGTGAAGTCTTAGCGACAGCGATGGTCTTGTCAATAGTTCTAGAATGGACATCGGTGAGATGTCTTGCCGATAGAGTAGGTATGGCCGATGGTTTTGCATTCGGTATGATCTCTTGCCGATGGTGTTGCTCTTGTCGATGGACATATCAGAGTGACATTAATTGTCGATGAAATATCCTAGACTCTTGCTGATGGACAGTTGGTTTTCTTGTGATATCGGGGAGACTTGATATGTTATCAGTATGACTTCTTAGGGTGTTGCCGATACCTTTGGTCTTGCCGATAGCTATGTGATCGAGAATTTTGCCATTGGGGAGACACGGTCTAGTGTCTCACCGACATGTGATACAGTTGAACGTTTGACTGAACGACTGTCCGACGTGGTTTGTTTTGAACCAATGAGCGAAGCAGAAGGAGAACCGTTGGAAGTTGAACAATTGCAACTATTTTGTTGTGGAAAATGAACAGGTCGTGAGTAGAATGGATTATGCTCTGCAATGGTCGACGATGGTGAACAATTCGATGGTGTAGTGTTGTTCGATACTGAACACAGATTGATCTGAGTGGGTTCATTGTATGCGTTTGAGAGCATTGTGAGATCAATGTTTTGTACAAGATTGATCAGTGAATGTTGCTACTATAAATTGACATTAGAAAGTTAAGTCTGATCTTTGTATGTAATTTTCCTTACTATAATACAAAGAGGATTTTCTTGGTGTGGTGGGTTTTTCTCCCGTAAGGGTTTTCCCAAGTAAATCTGGTGTCCAATTGTGTATGTGTTCATTTCTCTTTTTTGTTATTCTTTTCATGTGCATCTTATTGGACTATAATTAAAAATGTAAAGTCATATCTGCATTCTTCCCTGAGGTTTTGACGTTAGGAGAGTTTGTTCCGCACCTAAGCTTTCCTTACACAAGGAAGGTTGCATAGTCCATCAGAAGATTCATAGCCTAGCTATTAGATAAGATTCACCCCTTTTTGCATCTTCTCCATAAAGGGATAACTTAAAAATGGGATGAAAAATGTGATAAAGCTTTCCAGCAGATCAAGGATTGTCTGTTAACACCTCCAGTGCTCATGCTGCCAATACCAAAGAAGCCACTGATCTTGTACATCTTAGCAACACTAGGTGCTCTTTTAGCACAACATGATGAAAACATAAAG